>PVJD01010208.1:0-55547 GCA_004026545.1 Mormoops blainvillei
TTCCAGTAACTAACTTCTTTTCTCTTGCTTTTAAAAATCCCTATCTTTAACCTTTGGACTTTTAATAATGGTGTGTCCTGGAGTGGGCCTCTTGGCATCCTTCATAATTGGGACTCTCTGTGCCTCCTGGACTTGCATGTCTATTCCCTTTACCACATTAGGGAAGTTTTCTTTCACTGTTTTTTCAGCTAGATTTCCAATTTCTTATTCTTTCTCTTCTTCTGGCACCCCTATGAGGTAAATGTTGGACCTCTTAAAGTTGTCCTAGCAGCTTTTTATACTATGCTAATTTTCTTTGGATTGTTTTTTCTTCTTGTTCTGATTGGTTATTTTTTGCATTCATAGGTCCATATCATTGATTCGATTCTTGGCTCCAACCACTCTATTATTGTGTCCCTGTAAATTGTTCTTTACTTCAATTAGTGTATCCTTCATTTCTGACTGGATTTTTTTTATGTTGTTTAGGTCCTCAGTAAATTCCTTGAGCATCCTTATAACCAGTGTTTTGAACTCTGCACCTGATAGATTGCTTATCTCCATTTCATTTGTCTTTTTTTCTGGAGTTTTGATCTGTTCTTTCACTTGGGCCATATTTCATCATCTCCTCATTTTGGCAGTCTCCCCATGTCTGTTTCTGTGTATTAGGTAGAGCTGCTCTGAGTCCGTGTCTTGGTAGTGTGGCCTAATGTAGTAGGTGTCCTGTAGGGTCCAGTGGTACAGCCTCCCCTTTCACCCAAGCTGAGTATTCTAGGTATACCCTTCGTGAAGGCTGAGTACACCCTCCTCTTGTAGTTGAGCCTTGATTGCTGTTGGCAGATCAATAGGAGGAATTTACCCAGGCCCTTCAGCTGCAAGGACTGGCTGTGACCACAGACCACCAACTTCTGCCCTCCATGAAGGATTAGCTGTGTAGGGGCAGGGTGGTGGTGCTCCAACATGGTCTGTAGCTGTCCACTGGGGGCTCTGGCCCTGGGGTTCCCAGGTGATGCAGGCCAAGACCAGCCCCCACTCTGTTTTGCCTGGGGCCACCCTCCTTGGGCTATAAAGCAACCTGAGATGGCTACTACTTGGGCTGGGCTTAGAGATTCCCAGGTGAAGCCAAGCTGTGAGGCTAATCTGGCCCCTAGGGCTCACTGAGGCCAGCTGTTGCTTGTTTGATAGGATTTAGGAGCCAAGACCAGCCATTCTTATGGAAAAGCAGCTAGGGTGGACCTGTAAGTTGGGTGGTGTAGAGTGTCTGTGGATCTCCAAGCTGGATCAGTGTTAGCCAGGTTGATGGAGCCTCAGATATGGCATCAACCTGCCAGCTCTGTGGGGGGAGGGCTAAGCAAAGGGACAATGACATCCACTTGCCCTGATGCCGGACACTTCAATCTCTCCCTGTATAGCACTGGTACCCTTCAAAGCTGCCACCCTAGTGCTGGAGCTCAGAGGGAGTGAGTCTGAGTAGGTGAATCCATGTGTGGGTTCCCCAAGAGGAACTGCTTAGGGCTCCAGCAGCTTCCTCCACCGACTCAGTCCCTGCTGGTTTTTGCAGCCAGAAGTTGTGGGGACTTATCTTCCTGGCACTGGAATCCTGGGCGGGGGGGCCCTGGTATGGGTCTGGGACTTCTCACTCTGAGATACCCCTCCTGAATTTTTATCCACGTTGGGGTGGTGCCAGCCTGTTCCATGTCCGTGCCCCTCCTACCAGTCTGGATGGATGTGGTTTCTTCAATTCTATAGTTGTCAGACTTCTATTCGACTTTATTTTGTAGTTGTCAGACTTTCATTCAACTCGACTTCTGACATTCCTGAGTGATGGTTGTTCTATGTTTTAGTTGTAACTTTGATGTGGTTGTGTGACAAGGTGAGCCATGTCTGCCTATGCCACCATCTTGACTGGAAGCTATGCAGTTGCTTTTTTAAAAAAATATATTTTATTGATTTTGCTATTACAGTTGTCCCATTTTTTTCTCCCCTTTATTCCCCTCCGCCCTGCACCTCCCCACCCACCAGCATTACCCAACTTAGCTCATGTCCATGGGTCGTATATATAAGTTCTTTGGCTTCTCCCTTTCCTATACTATTCTTAACCTCTCCCTCTCTATTTTGTCCCTACCATTTATGCTTCTTATTCCCTGTACCTTTTCCTGCATTCTCCACCCTCCCCCTCCCTGCCAGTAACCCTCCATGTGCCCTCCATTTCTATTATTCAGTTCCTGTTCTAGTTGTTTGCTTAGTTTGTCTTTGTTTTTATTTTTTTAGGTTCAGTTGTTGATATTTGTGAGTTTGTTGTCATTTTACTGTTCATAGTTTTAATCTTTTTCTTAGATAAGTCCCTTTAACATTTCATGTAATAAGGGTTTGGTGATGATGAACTCCTTTAACTTTACTTCACCTGGGAAGCACTTTATCTGCCCTTCCATTTAAATGATAGCTTTGCTGGATAGAGTATTCTTGGATGTAGGCCCTTGCCTTTTATGACTTTAAATACTTCTTTCCAGCCCCTTCTTGCCTGTGAGGTTTCTTTTGAGAAATCAGCTGATAGTCTTGCAGGAACTCATTTGTAGGTAACTGTCTCCTTTTTCTCTTGCTGCTTTTAAGATTCTCTCCTTGTCTTTAATCTCGAGTAATGTAATTATGATGTTCCTTGGATGAAGAGATAGCCAACCTAACAGATGCTGAGTTCAAAACACTGGTAATCTGGATGTTCACAGAAATGGTTGAGTATGGTCACAAAATAGCGGAAAAAGTGAAGGCTATGCAAAGTGAAATTAAGCAAAATATACAGGGAACCAACAGTGAAGGGAAGGAAACTGGGACACAAATCAATGATTTGTGCAGTTTTTTAATATATCAATTATACCTCAGTAAATGTATAAAAAGAAATAGTCATGAATGACATCTCAAGTTGTCTTAGTCTGCTTAAGGTGCTGTAACATAATACCATAGACTGGGTGATTTAAACAACAGAAATTTATTTCTCATTGTTCTAGAAGCTAGGAAGCCTGATATCAGGGTGCCAGCATGATCGGATTCTAGTGAAAGCCTACTTCCTGGTTTGCAGACAGTGGTCCTGCTGTGTCCTCGTATGACCGAAAGAGAGAGAGAGAGACAGATAGACAGACAGACAGGGGGCTCTCTCCTGTCTCTTCTTATAAGGGCACTAATCCTATCACCTCCCAAAGGCCCCACCTCTCATTGCCATCACATTGTGAGTTAGGACTGCAATTGATGAATTGTCAGGGACACAAATATTCAGTACATAGCACAAGCCTAAACCAGTAAACTTGTGTAATATTTAACAGTGAAGCAACTTTCTTCTCATTGATAATAGAGTCAGCAGCCATTAGTGAAGATGAACGGCCTTAATGTGCTTGGGTTTTTTTCCACCTGCTCTGTGTGTGTTAAATATTTGAGAATAAAAGAGAAAAATTAAAGATACAATAAAATACATACATGGTTTACATACAGATATATCTCATTTGAAGAATGCATGTGTCAAAAAAAATACAATACAGATTAAATTAAAAAAAAAGAATGTATGTGTTTCTATTAAATTTGCCCCTTTGGGTTTTTTAATCTTTTGTTATTATTACATATACACAGAAAAGTGTATTAATCATAACTTGTGGATTTTGACCACAATTTTGACCATAAATTGTCAAAAATTAATCATAAATTATGGATTTCAACCAAGTGAACACACTTAGGTACTCAGTGCAGGTCAAGAAAGAGATTTCACCCCCCTAAGCCCTGTTAGTGCTTCCTTTGTGCCCCTCTCCAGGCACTATCTCCATGAAGCACCCTATTCTTGGTGTTGAAATTCTTGTACTAGAGACCAACTTTGCTTATTTTCTTTGTATCATTGGTGCCACTGTGATACAAGAGAATTTTAAAAATTTTAACCTGTAATCTCACTATTCTATTGATACAGGTACAAAACACCCCATATTTTGACAAGTACTTGTGGAAAAACTAATCCTATTAAAATGACTCTTCATGCTTTTACAGCAAAATGGTTTTGGTCTCATGGAATTCTTCAGACTTTGCCCGCTTAATTTGGATCTTACAATGGTTGCTGACCCTTAGTGGAAATTTCCATTGGTACATATACTACAATCGCTTACTAGTTGTAAATGTTTTACTTTGTTTGCGTGTAACCCATAATAAGAAATGGAAAAGAACTATAGAAGCAGCAACTGTTAGTTTTCCATGACTGATGAAATGTTTTACAGAAGTGCTTAGAGTTGTCAGAGAAGATGTCTGAGACAAATATAAATTGCCTTCTTTCTTTGAGAGGAAGCCTTTGCTTTTGCCTTCATGTGCAGTTTTGAAATTCTGCAGATTGTGAAAGCAAGCAGATTTGCTCAGAGCAATGATTTTCAACCAGCGTGCCGCGGCACCCCGGTACCGCAAGAATTTTTAAAACATGCTGTAGCTGATTTTAGTCAGGGGCACTGACCTCTTTTCCCTTAGACTGTCAAATAAAAAAATAACAACAGCCAACACAATAACTGTCCAGTGTGAATGAATCAAAATTACACCTATTTTTGTCAGATCAGCAAAATACATATTTTTTGGTGTACCACAGAGTTTTAGTAATTAATTTATGTGTGCCATGACATGAGAAAGGTTGGAAATCGCTGGCATAGTGTGAGATGACATTTCTTTACACGGTGTTGCATTTTTTTTCCCCAGTGGGCTATGGCTGGTGGGAGAGATCACACACATGCATACTTTCAGCCACACACACAGTGATGACTGTAAGATGAGATTAAGTTGTGGTTTATTAGCCAAGGGTTCAGGCACTTATGTTGATCAAAGTTTAACGACCAACTCTCCAAGGGATATGGGAGAAGAGGGCTGATTTGTCATGTTTGCTGATTTCTGTGGTATAAATTCTCCTACCATGGGCAGTTTTAAGCAAGCTGCATTGGGTCACCGAACATGGGGTTAGGAAGAGATGTGAAAAATTGGCCTCCCCAAGCTGGCACAAGCTGTACATAGCACACTAATGCAAGGAGGCTGTGCAGGGCAGGGAAAAACGCAGCACTTCTTCCTCAACTCCTCATGGACCTCAAAGTCACCAACAGGAACACAGTAGTCACCAAACTCTGTCCACACAGGTAGTGCTGCTGGTTTTGGGAAGCCCTTTTTGGGGGGTACCTTTTATAGTTATGTCAGAAACAGAACAAACTTACATAAGAATTGTGTGCTTTTAACACAAAATTGTCACAGCCAAGATTCCTCCCCAAAAGTCTGCATTCTGGGGATAGCAGGGCAGAAGCCAAGTAGCACCTGGGGGATCCTGGAACCATGATCTCCATCATGAGCTCTCCAGCTTCCTCTACCATTCCCTCCTCATTCACTCCACTCAGACCCCTCCTTGCTGGTCCCCAAACATGCCAAGCATACTGCTACCTCAGGGCCTTTGCACATGCTGTGTCCTCTGCCTCATACTGTTCCCCCAGATGTCTGTATGGCTGTTTCACCCCGACGTTTTTTGTTCAAAAGTCATCAGAGAGACCTGCCCCAAATACCCAGTTTAACATCATGACCTTCTGTATCACCTTAATGCCTGTCTCTGCTTTATTTATTTATTTTTGTAGCACTTTTCACCCTCCACCGTGTTATTAATTTGTTATGTAATTTATTGCCCATCTCCCTCACTCTGATGTAAGCACCATCAGGGCAGGGACTTTGTTGTTCTCTGTCATGTCTTCAGTCCTGGTATCTTGCCTGGCTCATAGTAGGTGCTTAATCAACATGTGTGAATGGATCTTCTTCCATTGGGAAACATCCTCCTAATTGTTTCTGTTGTTGTGTCTCCAGGATGGCAAGAAATTTGTCACACAACTGCTCGTGGCTGTTCTCCTGGCCATATGCTCAGTCATTTGTCTCTTACACTTCTCTTCTTTAGGGGGCTTAGCTGGTTGGTCATTTATGACATTCCTTAGACTAACCAAATGTATTTTATTTAAAATTTATTGTTGTGATGTATTGGTATTGTAGTCTATGTCTCTTCTGAAACTGGGATTTCAGACATTCCTTCTGAGGCTGAATTTTGTGCAGAATTTAAGGATAGTGGCTGAGGGAGAGGGCAGCATTATTTTTTAAAAGGATGTCCTGTGCAAATTGAAAATCCAGTTAGTCGTGGTAGGCTAGCTGCTAAAACAGCCCCCAAATATCAGTGTATTTACACAATAAAAGTGTATCTCTGTCTCATGTCCTACCCAGGTTGGTTGGGTTGAGTCCCCATTCCACCTTGTAGTAAATGGGAAAAGAGAATATAGAATACTTCTGTGGAGGGTGCTATGAGCCAGGCCTGCAGGTGCTGCATACCACTCCTCTTACATCTCATTGGTCAGAATGCCATCATATTGCCCCATCTTTCTGCCAGGGAGGCTGCGAAAAGGGTTCTAGCCGTGTGCCCAGGGAGAAAAAGAAATAAAGACTGGTGAACACTGACTGGTGTCTTCCACATTCTTGCTTCTCCAAAGATTTTTTCAGGTTACTCAACTTAGGTGGGCTATTCTCACACTCATTTTAGAGTTTTCCTGATATGTTGACAGAAGACAAAAGGCCAGTCACTGTGAACTTATTGTGTGCTTAGTGTTTCTATTTCAGATTTAGATTATTTGCTCTAAACTGTATTAGAGATAACAAATGACTTTTTGTAATTCATTAGAAAATGTTTCTGGTGTTCCAAATTATCCAAAATTTATTGTTCTAACCCCTAAATCTCTGTTGAAAGTAAAATGGAAGAAGTGATTGACCATAGAATAAAACCCAAAAATGATTCTTTGCATGGAAAAAATCAAGCTACTGACTTTTGTGTTTGATACCCACAGAAACAAATCCATGAATGGAATTTCACAGCTGCTTCCATTAAGAGAATAAGGTAAGATCATAAAGGAAAATATAATTATTTTTTAAAGATTTTATTTATTTATTTTTAGAGAGAGAGGAAGGGAGAGAAACATCAGTGTGTGGTTGCCTCTCGCATACCCCCTGCTGGGGACCTGGCCTGTAACCCAGGAATGTACCTGACTGGGAATCAAACCGATGATCCATTGGTTCACAGGCTGGTACTCAAACCACTGAGCCACACCAGCCAGGGCTAATTTTTTTTTTTTTTTAATACAGATAAAGATAATTTTTTTTCAGACAGTGATAGTATTTTATTACTTTAATGTTTCCCTTATTTATAATATGTGATGTTGTAATTTTCAAGACTCCAAAATGGACTGTTTTCTCTTTTGTTGCCTTATCTCAGCTTGTTCATAATGTATTGCTACTAAGAACTTCTTGTTATAACAGAATAGCTTTTTTTGTATGCAACAGATCAAACTCTGTTGTCTCAAACTTTTTAAAAAAATGAAGTTATATCTGCAGAAAGAGAAAGTCTTTCTTCTTCGATCCAATAATATGAAAGTATTCAGGGATCCCCCACCCCAAACTAAAGCTTGGAGTTACTTGGTAATGACCCTTGGCTGGAGTCTCCTGGACATTGTTATTAATGGGGGAGTGGGACAGTATGTTCTGAGGAGAGGTGTGATGCTTGCTCTTTGGGTCAAAAGTGGTGACTATTTAGGCCTAAATCATATGGCTACACTCTGTGTCTCCACTTTGCCAGCACATCCGAGAGTGGGTGCAGGTCTGAAGTAGATATGAGTTCTAATCCCTAGTGTTCTGTTTGACCCTGGGAAAGTCCCTCAGCCTCTTTAGGTCTCAGTTTCTTCTAGTTTCCATCAGATTAGGGTCTTGGACTATTGCGAGACTACTGTGGTTGAACTAACTACTTTGGACTGCTGTGCAAAGGGCCCGGGGTGAATCAGACCCTGGGACCAATGTTGACATGAAGAGCATGTGTTGAACATTCCCATTGCTATCCAACTAACTGGTAGTTCTTTACGGCTTGGTTTTCAAAATTTACTCATGTATGGTTATACATGAGTATACATACATGAGTAGTTTTAATTCTTTTTGAATCACCCTGTACAACCTGAGCTGTTTCAACTCAGTATTTGTCATCTAATTCATAATATACGAAGAATGGTCAGAGGAGCTATGGATCCCAGGAAGAGATGATTTAGAAAGGGCAAAATGAAAACCATTGTGTGGCTTTGGCTCAGTGTGGGTAAAGAACTTTTTAGCAGTGAAATCCATCAGCAGATGGAGTGTGGTGATTTCTTTGTCACTGGATATGTTTGAACAAGCTCAGTTACCTCTTAAGGGAGCTGTAGAGTCAGATCCAGACCTTGGGTGGGGAAAGATCCAGGTAACATTTAAAAGCCTTTCTTGAACTAAGATGCCTTGTTTAATTTCTACTTCCGTTGTATGGCTACAAATACTGTGTCCTGATACTTCTGAAATCTAGAAATTCCTTTATTATGATAAATTATTTCATAAATACCTTTCCTGTCTTTTTTGTAAAATTATAAATTCTTGAGGACAGAGACCATATTTTATTCCCTTTTCTGCTGCCCATATGCTTTGCTTAGCACTGAATATATAGTAAGTTCTTGATACATAATAAAGTGAGTTGATGAATACAAACTCAAACATAAGCAAGATAAATGTCCTGACTAAATTTAATAGACAAGTAAAAGTCAAGTTTTGGGGGCATTCATAAAAAATGATTCTTAAAAGTTTGTAAAATGGAAGAAAATATGTTACTAGATTTTTCTCAAAATTTTAAAATTAATATCATAGCATATATAAGAAGCAGTCTTATGTTTTGAATTTTTACAGCATATCCAGGTTTGATGAACGGTATTGTTTTCTTTATGTCCATGGCAATTCTGATGATTTTCAAATCTACTTTTCCACCACAGAGCACTGTAGCAGGTGAGTTATAGCTGATTCAAGTATTTGCAATATAATTATGGTGAATTTTTTTAAAAAGGTCTTTGTTATGAAAATATTTATTTGCTCTACTGCCTTTCCTGAAATTTTAACTTATGGAAAATTATTTTTATAGCTTTATTGAGATAGGATACACATACCATGCAATTTACCCACTTAAAGTATACAATTTAATCTTTTTTTAGCATATTTACAGTTTTGCAATCATCGTCACAATCTATTTTTAGAATATTTTCATTGCTCCCAAAAGAAACTCAGTATCTATTAACAGTCACTCCCCATTTTCCCTCCAACCCTAGCCCCAGGCAACCATTAATCTACTTTCTATCTCTATTGATTTACCTATTCTTGACATTTCATATAAAGAAAATACAATTTGTGATCTTTTGTGACTGACTTCTTCCACCTAATATAAAGTTTTCAAATTTATCTGTGTTGCAGCATGTACCAGTACTTCATTCCTTTTTGTGACTGAATAATATTCCATTATATGGATAGACCACATGTAATTAATTTATCTGTTCATCAGTTAAAGGCATTTCGGATTGTTTCCACTTTTTGGCTATTATTAATAATATTGCTATGGACATTTGTGTGGACATGTTTTCATTTTTCCTGGAACCAAATTTCTGTCTTTTTAGTTTTTATAGTAACTCTGTTTAACCTTTTGAGGAACTGCCAGACTTGTGGAAATTACCTTAACGTGTACAATATTCTTCCCTGCTATCTTACCAGAATCAAATCACTTGTATGCAGATAAACTACTACCCAAGTCTAGGAAGTGGCTGATATGGCCTAGCAGCATTTGTGAAAAAGATATATGGGTAATAGTTGATAATTAATCGTATTCTGTGTCAACAGAATGATGAGGCCATCTTGCGCATTTTCTTCTCACTCCTCCCCTGTACAAGACCTTATTTCCCACTAATAACAAGAATGTCTGCAACTTGAAAAGTGATGGTCCCACTGTTCTTAGCACTGGTTAAATTGTTCCTAGAACACTTGTCACAGGGCCAGACTTGAAGAGTATTTCAGGGACACCTTTGAAGAATTATCTCTTAGTGGAATGACTCACGAACAAGTCCTGGGGAAAACATTGAGGGAACAAGGAGGAAAGGCTTATAGGGGCATAATAAAATTATGTACTTTTCTAATGGGCTGTTCTGTTAAAAGGGGATTAATTCTAAGGAATCTGTGGGTGGGACCCACATAAAAGAAGCCTTAGTTCAGTATAAGTGAGGCATTTCTCATTGAGTTTTTCAAAGAATGAGCTGCCTTGTGAGGTAATGAGTTCTCTGTCACTGTAGGTGTTCAAGTATCAATTCACCAACTGGTGGGGATACTATATAGAGGGGATTCAAGTATCATGGGTATTTGAACTAGAGTAGATAACCACTAAAGTACCATGTCAAATTAGGGAGTGGATTGATTGTTCCATGAACTTGTAAAAGGTCAGATTATATTTAATTGAAGTTTAATGTAAGAAGGCTAAAGTAAAGGTAGGGAACAAAAGCGATTATGATTAACAGCATCTTTGTGACATTTGCTGTTCTAGGTTTTGCTCTTTGGTCAAAGAGATGATAACCAATGCAGAGGATGATACAGTGGAACTGGAGGGAGAGATGGATGGGAACACCTTAGAGGCGAGTCACAGAAAACCTAGAACATGGAAAAAGTTATTTATTGTATCTTTGATGCTTAAAGAAAATGCCCCATTTTGTGTGAAAATTTTTATATGTATATTTAAAAATACTCATTTGTGAATGAGCTAACCATCACTATCCATGACTTTCAGAGATTAAATTTAATGCCTCTCTATATAAAAACCTTTCTTAGGGAACCTCTCAGCTAGGATGTTTAAGAAAAAGTTGGCATGGATTAGAGTAAAATTTCCTGTTGTGCACAGCCTCAGGAAAAGTTGTTTTTTCTAAGCCAAATAATAGTGTTTGTGAAATTAAAAGAAATAGTTGACCAACTGGAAACAACCTTTTTCACTTATGCAGTGACTTTACTTATAGCTACTTGTATATAATACATTAAATACAGTTTTAAAATCATTTTTAAGAAAATAGGATTGTCATAAGCTCTTTTGAATAGCACAGTTGTAGTCCACCATTTTACACATATATTTAAATCTTGTGCAATTATTCAGATTTGCCATTAATCTAGTTCTCACAATGATTACAATTTAATAAAATTTTATTATACTTTCAAGCTAGACTGAAATTAATTTCTTGAGGCTTCTTTCGGGATAATATCAAAGAGATCATTTTAAGAATAGAGTCAGGTACTTGATTTCTTAGCTTTGAATCAAAGTTTATTGTAGAAAACAACTGAGTGATGTACTTTGAAGATAACAGATGTGGGGCAGAGAAAGGTGTGGATAAAAAGCCTTTACGGAGCAGGCCGATGATGTCTGGTTTAAATGGACAATGATGGGGACCCATTAGTAAACTTAACTGTCATGAGCACCACTGGAAGTAGATGGGAAGAGACATGCATGCACAATGTTCTGTGCACTTTTGTAAGTCAACACAGTAGAGCATAGGAAATGACAGAAAGAATACAATGCTGCTTCTGCTTTACATAAGTATTGCTCATCCTCGAGTTCCATTTGTCTTAATCCTCAAGAAGAAATAATTGGAATGCAGCTGTGCACCAACTTTTGATGATAAGTTTTGGGGAACAAAATAGAAATCCTAATTGTAGGTCAATTTTTATGGTATGTGTAATGCTAGGTTTATACATCTTAAGGTGCAGGCAACCCCACATATGTACTTTGCATTAAGACAATTTCAATTTTACTGACCTTTAGTTATTTTCTGGGCTATAGAAGGAGGTTTGTTTCCTGACAAGTTGACAAGGGATCATGCAGGAAAATACCTATTTGGGGTAGTTGACATGCTAAGAAACATTTTTAAATTGCAGCATTAAAGTGGGGAGAACTCTCCAAAAGGTGAGCTAGCTAAAGCTTTCATACGAGCCATATTTTTAAATTTCTTGGATTCCATGTCATAAAATCAAGGTATGAATATTTAGGTAACTAAGAATGCTACCCCTTTAAAGTAAGTAAGTAATGAAAAGAACATAACCTTAGAAATGTGACCTACCTGGTACTCAAATAGCATTATTGATAAGTTTTTTAAAATTACAGGACAGTGTTGAGGCTTTTATGGGAGTTCACCACAAGTAGTGTACTATTTTTAATCTTGCTTTTCCTTCTTCAGTATGAGTATGACCGCGACGCAAATGGTAATCGAGTTGTGCTGGGGAGAGGTGCATATGGGATCGTGTATGCTGGGAAAGATCTAAGCAATCAAGTACGGATAGCTATCAAAGAAATCCCAGAAAGAGCTGGCAGGCAAGTGGGATAGACCTTCCACATTTCTTCAGTAGCCACCACTACAGCCAAATCCTGTGCCCATCACTGACAGTGCAGATGATTCAAGAATGAGAGCGTTATGTCATCAAAAATTTTGCAGTTCTCTTGTAATAAGGGTGACTTACTTTTGTTCTCTGAATATTATAAATAGATTGAGGAAATGGGACTGTTTCACTTAGGTGCATGTAGATTGCAGTCATTTTTTAAAAGAAAACTAGTTTTATTTCCACCCGTCAACTAGGTCTACAGTTTTATATTTTTACATAATTGTTTGCAAACATTTAAAAATGTGACTCAATGTTTTAATTCATATTGTAACCACTCTAAATGGCTATCATTTATTCAGATGTGTCATTACAGAAAATTAAATGTAGTAAAAATATTATCTTTTTGCAATACAGACTTCTTTTATATCCTACCCTTCAACCTCACCCATAGATTTGGGGGTTTTTAAAATCACTACTAATACTAACTGAATGTCTTCAACACTTTTAGAGTCTAATTAAATGTTTATTTCTTTTTAAATTCATTTGCCACCTAATTCTAAACAAGTACATTGCAGTGCTGATTGTGAGGAGTGTTTGTAGAGAAGCTACATACACAGTAATGGCCGCAGAATGAGAAATAATAGCTGCACGCTCCATAGGTATGGTCAGACTACATCTGCAGTATTGCCTTCAGTGCTGAACACTGATGGCCATGTGCAAAGACCCCTCCATCCAGGTGGTTGGTGAATTATTAGGAATGACTAACAAGTGATTTCTAGCAGCCGTAAGACCCTTCATTCATTCATTCTTTCATTCATTCACTTTCATTTCATTTGTTTATTTGCAATGGGATTGGGTGTTACCATATTTAAATTATAAGGCAAGATCTTAGAGGAACTGATTCAATGTCTAAGGCTGGGGAAGATTAAATGACTTCATTAAGGTCACAAAGAAACAAGACTAGAATCCAGTCTCTTGAATTTTTGTTCAGTATTCTGTCTCTTGTTCTCACAATGGGTAAGGTGTTGCAATTGGTTTTTGGGGGGAGATTGCTGGCATGTACCGCCTCCTTCAGCTGATTGCTATAGTTGTTTCAGCTTTTCATTGCTGACAGTTGTTCCTGAACTTTAGAACTAGAAGATACCTGAGGGACCTTTTTGTCCCATTTCCTAAATTTACAGGCTGAACTTATGGTATTGGGCACCTTCTTGTGGTAGATTCTGGCATGGCACTGGGGTCTGAAAGTTTACTAAGATACTGTCCTTATCCCAGGGTACTCCCGGTTTGGTAGGGAATGCAGAAAACTTGCCTGGGAGCCAGAGTGGCAAGTGTCATAATAGAGAGGTACACAGACTGTTTGTAGAACATAGGAGAGGAGTGAATTACTTCTCCTGGGTGAGTTGCGGCAAGTTTGAGAAAATAACTCATTTTTGAGGTTGTCTTTGAGGGATGACTAGGGGCTTTTTTGGTAGAAAAGGAGGCCAAAGCATTCTTTGCTGAGGGAGGAGCAGAGCTATTAAGCACGGTGTATTCAGAGAATAACAAATTGTTGTGACCTAAATGTAGGATGTAGGTCAGTGGGGGCCCTTGAGATGAAGCAAAAAAAATTTAAATATGTAGTCTGACCTCAGTTTGAAGATCCTTGTGTGCCACATTAAGCAATATGGTCTTTATGTGGACTTTGTGAAGGGAAGTGAAATGATGAGGCATATGTTTTAGGAAGAAGGGACTTTGGCGGCCAGGGATAGAACTGACTAAAGAGACCAGCAGCTGGGACAGAAAGGTCCCCTAGGTGGCGTCTGCTGTAGGCTGGAGTGAGTCTGCAGAATGAGACTAGAAGACAGGAGGACATAACCTTCTAGAATAGCAGTCTCTTCATGGGACTGCTGAGAGAAGTCAAGGGTGGTTGGAGGATTCAGGTCCTAACAACACTAGCAGTAGTAACAACATCAGCCGTTTCTTGAGTACCTACCACATAGCAGACACTCCACCGGATGCCTGAGAAATTTGACACACTTTGGCCCCCGGCAGCCTGGTGTGGCTGGTATTATTACTGCTAGTTTACAGGTGGGAAACTGAGTAGGCTCATAGGAGCTAAGGGAGAGACAGCTTCCAGAGAGAAGGAATGGCCAGCAGCAGGGCAGGTACTGGTGATACGATGCGGACCCTAAGCCCCAGGGATTTGATTTTGATGCCAGCTTTGTTCTTCCTACTAGGCACTCCCACTCTCTTCTCGAGGAGGTAGCCCTACACAAGTACCTTAAGCACCGCAATGTCGTTCAGTACCTGGGCTCTGTTTCTGAAAATGACTGCATTAAGATATTCATGGAGCAGGTGCCTGGAGGTGAGTAATCGCTGGGTCTGGTCTCACATTCAGAAAGTCACTGTGGAAATATAATATACACATCATTATCCATCTGGCCATTTAAAACTGACAGACCTCTCAGATGTGGAAGAGCATGTGTTACTCAGAAGAATTGGCTGAAAACTTTCCAGTGCCACATAAACAGTCTATATCTGGTTTGTTAATTCAATCATCAGACATTCATTGAGGATCTTCTGAGTGCCTACCACTGGCTGAGTGCTGGAGACAAAGATGAATAAAGCATAGTGTCTGGTCTCGAGGCCTGCACAGTCTAGGAATTTAAAATATGGTTTGGACATTACAAAACAACATGTTGACAGTGAAATCAAACACCAGTGCTTTATCTACAAAATCCTTAAATGCAGCAGTATGGTGCAAGAGTAAGAAGAATTCCTTGGGTCTAGAGCCAGATCATCTAGTTTGAATTGGCCCTGCCCTATGCAAGTTCTGTGACCTCAGGCAAATTCTTTACCTCTCTGTGCCCTGAGTTTTCTGATTGACTGACTGAATTGGAAAATTGGAGTAATAATGATTACTATAATATTTGGTGTAGTAATAATTACCGGAGTAATATTGCCCCTTTGTGGAATTTTGGATGGATTAAATGAGAAAATGTATGTGAAGCTCTTAAAACAGTGCCTGGCAGAAAGCGAGAACTCAGTGTGTTCATTTGAAAAATAAGAGTAATAGGCCCTGGCTGGTGTTTCTCAGTGGATTGAGTGGCAACCTGCAAACCAAAGGGTTGCTAGTTCAATTCCCAGTCAGCACATGCCTGGGTTGCAGGCCAGGTCCCCAGCAGGGGATGCGTGAGAGGCAACCACACATTGATGTTTCTCTCCCTCTCTTTCTCCATCCCTTCCCCCTCTCTAAAAATAAATAAATAAATCCTTTAAAATATAAGAATAATAGTATAATAAGGAATAATAATGATAATTATGATCTCAATACAAATGTAAAAACTTCAGTTAGAAATCTGTATTCACTCATTCAACCAACAATTATTGAGCCTACTGTTATATTAGGAGCATGTGTGTGTGTGTGTGTGTGTGTGTGTGTGTGTATAAAGAGCCCATATATATTAGGAATCTACTATATATATTAAGAGCCAGACAACAGGCTTGATTTTGAGGGTTACATTAAGGAGAAGTAAGGTTCTTCTTCCCTCAGGTTGCTCACAGTCTAGCAGAAAATATGTCAGTTGCTGTTCACATTAATTGATATTCCACGCATGAGGTTTAAGGATGACACTAGATGCCTGCATCCCCTTTTGCAGATGGGGAACTGAAGCACAGCAAGGTTCCCCACAGCT
The DNA here is from genome assembly GCA_004026545.1 of Mormoops blainvillei. Classification (NCBI taxonomy): domain Eukaryota; kingdom Metazoa; phylum Chordata; class Mammalia; order Chiroptera; family Mormoopidae; genus Mormoops; species Mormoops blainvillei. Next base: position 15,897 of record PVJD01010208.1, read on the forward strand.
CTGGGTAAGGGGGGAAGCCAAAACTGGCTGATGCCTGGGAGCCTGCACAATGACCTTTGAGATAGATGATCAGAATGAAGTGAAGGGAGATTTACTTTGAGCCCAAAGGTTCAATGTTTAATAGTATAATTGCAGGGGAGTTGCTAAGATGGCTTTGCCCCTATGACCTGGCATTGGGGCAGACGTGGATTAAGGTAGGTTGAGGCCCCAGGCGCAGAAGAAAATATTTAAACATACTATCAGGTTTTACTTCTGATTGTAAACTTGTATGTAATTAAAATTGCACATATGAAACCACACTTGGTGTCATTAGAAAAACGTGTAAAGTTGGGGTTTTGCAGGGCCCTTCAGAAGTCAAGGCCCAGGGCATGCGCCCGGTGCGCTCGCCGTTAAATCCACCTCTGCATTGGGGGCTTCTCACAATGAGGACAGAGAGACCCAACATCCTCTGATCCTGGTCCCTGTCACCCTAAAGTGCTCCTCCCACTGGTCCTATTCACCTCTGAACTCAGGGCGGGGTGTAAAATGTGGCTTTGACCCAAGCCAAATGACTAAGACCCTTGTCCAGAATCTACGGTGTTGGACCAGCCCTCCCGAGGTCAGAGAGCATTGTTGCATTCTCCTTCTGACTTTGCGCAGCTGAATGGAGCGAAACCAAAAGGGTGATCTTGTGAATTTCCAGGATCACAAGGAGTTCCAGTTCACCCTCTACCTCCTCCAGTCAGGCTAATTCCCTTCCAGCCCCTTCTCTGGCTGTGGTGCTCACACATCTGGGAAACAGGCAACGGAGGGGGAGGAAAGGCATTGCATTTAGCCCAGCTAGAGAGATTTTGGTGTGAGTGCTTACATTAGGATAAAAACATCACCTGACCTTATTTCCCTGAACTCTTAGAATTGAATCTTCGTCACCCTGATGAGTTTTCTGCTGTGTCCATTTCCAGGAAGCCTTTCTGCTCTTTTGCAATCGAAGTGGGGGCCAATAAAGGAGTCCACCATCAAGTTTTACACCAAGCAGATCCTACAAGGCATTAAGTATCTCCATGAAAACCAGATTGTGCACAGAGACATAAAGGTACTTTCTTGTCTTAAGTCAAAGAGGTCTTGTTAGTGCATCTCAGATCACACCAGCTGCTGGCAGTGTCTACAGACTAGCCAGCTCACCAAAGGGAAAGGATTGAGCATGATAACCCCCAAAGTGCAAAGTCTAGTCTTCCTAGACACTTGTGACTGTTTCTTAATGTCCAAATTTTGTCTTATGTTTGTTTTTTGAAATGTATTTAAGCATTTGATGTTCTTCCTTCTCTAAAGGGCGATAATGTTCTGGTGAATATCTTTAGTGGAGTGGTGAAAATCTCTGATTTTGGAACATCTAAACGCCTTGTAGGAGTGAATACATGTACAGACACTTTTGCTGGTAAGCAGAACAAAGCTTGGCATGTGGGCAGTTGATCATTGAAGTGGACAGTGTGTTGTCCCCAGCTTCACATTGTTTGAAATTTGTCATAATGATGCACTCAGCCAGCTAGTGTAGCAACAAGATTGCCTTAATTCTTTGCCTTCAAAGGTTTGGGTGGGTGTAACGCTCTGCTTGAGGTTTCCTGAGAGTTTCTAACCAATCAATAAAATGGTGGCATCTCTTTTAAGTTAATAGCATGTAATTTGGAATTGTGGGTAATTCTGAACAACAGTGTTCCTCAGACAACTTAGTAGGACATTTTATTGGTCTGTCATAAAAATAGCCTGTTACTTGAGTGAATTCTGGTACCTCACCCTTTGATAGGATTAAGTTTCCAAGGGCAGGAATATGGTACTCTAAGTGGGTTTGAGGAATTGAAGTTTCTTTTCCATGTGTCAGTGATGGATCATTTAAGTGCTGAGAGGGACTGGATCTACAAAGTAGTCTAAAATTGCTAGCTAGTTTTCCATTTACAAAACCAATAAATAGAATGATGCTCAAAAGCTTCCTTTGGCTTTTTAAAACTCCTCCTTAAAAGCAACTATAGCAAAAACTTTCATCCTTGGAAAGAAGTACTAATTGTGAATAAGTAAAGATTTATGATCCCCTAAGGTATAATGAAAGGATCACAGAGATCATGCTTGATGGAATTATGAAACAACACTTGTGATTTTATAGCTCTGAAATAAGCTATAAAAGCCAGACGATTATTCTCTGTTCCTGTAGCACCAAAATGTACAGTGGGCAGATTTGACCTTAGTTTGGGTGAATAATATCTCCGCTTGGGAAGACTTTTCTTCAACAAGAAAGTTGTATGTCAGCCATTGGATGCCCACAGTAGAGACACATCCCCTATCTTAAGGGAATGCATCAGAAATGACTTTTCAGGGAAGGTATATGCACCTCAAAATGGAAAAATATTACACCAAGGACTCCACCACAATCTGCCAAAGGAAAAGTGTGTTGAATTTTCATTCATTGTTTCTGATACAAGTACACATATATCAACAGGTATAAAAGGGTATGTACATATGTATGTATGACTGGCACATTTTTTTACTACCTCAGTTGAAAATGACTTAAATCCTCCTCTTTGGAAGCTACCAATTAGCTTGGCAATATATAGCAAGAGGGACTGTGATATGACAAGAAGTTATTTCAAGACATAAAACCCCCAACAATTTATCTCATAATTAGCATCCCCAAGGAGAAAATATTCACAAAGAAGAGACACGTATAATTCATTATTGCATATCACATTTTCCCAATTAATTGACTTGAGGAGGCATGGATTTTGCATTGCAAAATAATGCAGGAGTGTTTGGGGAATAATAAAGAAGTCTCATTTTGGGTAGGAAATTCCCCTGCATATAATTACTGTTTGCAAAACAGAGCAGCTCTGTAAAGACATCTCAGCCTGTTGGTGGATGAGGTGGGCCTTTTCCACACAAATGCCCAGGGGCTCTTGGAACCTGGAAAGAGAACCAAAGGCTTGGGGAAACTGCCTGGGCCAAAACCCTCTCTTCCTGTGTTCCTCTAAAGGGTTTTCACGTGTGTGTAAACCAACTAAAAAGGAGGAAGGGCCTTTATGGCCATTGTCCGCCCCCTTTGCTTTTGTTTATTGAATTTGAAGTGCACAACTCAATGGTTTCTAGTCAGTTTTCTTAGTTGTGCAGCCATTGCCACAAGCTGGGTTTCGAATGTTTCTATCACCTCCCAAAAGGTCCCTGTGCCATTTTGCAGTTAATCCCCATTCCCACCCAGCCCCAGGTGAGCACTGATCTACCCTCTGTTTGCATAGATGTGCTCCGGAGATTTCACAGAAGTGGAGTAGTAGCACATGTAGTCCTTTGCATGGAGCTTCTTTAACTGCACAGTCTTTTTGAGGTTCACCCGTGTTGTAACCTTTTTAACACTTGGTTCCTTTTCTGGCTGAGGAGTCTTCCCTTGTGTGGCTAGACCATATTCTGTTTATTCACCTACCAGTTAGTAGTCATTGGGATTATTTCCACTTTGAGGGCTATTGTGAATGACACAGCTATGAACTCTCACACACAAGCCTTTGCGTGGACACATTTTCATCCCTCTTGGTTCGATGTGGAGGAGTGGAACTTGGGACAGGAACTCTGTTCTGGTCTGTGGCTGTAAACATCGTTGGTTCAGATTTGGGCTTAATCACTAGCTGTGTGACCTTGGGCATGTTATTTAATCTCTCTGTGCCTCAGTTGCTTCACAAGTAAAATAGAAACTCTCACAGTACCTACTTCATAGAATTTTTATTAGGGTTAAATGAGTTAATATTAGTGAGGTGTATTGGCCAGTACCTGATTCATAGCAAGTGCAACGGAAGTATTTGTGAATTGAGTACTACTTTGCACTTAGAAATCACAGGTTATTAGAGCCGGCAAGGGTCTTTGAGAGAATTGAATTTTGGGGCATAACTCATATGTTAAACGTGTCGGACTTAGAGGGTGTAGTCCTAGCAGCCATTTTATTTTTGTCTCCCACTGCCCTTTACATCCTACCTAAGGCACCAGTCCTTTCCTGTGACTTTTCCAGCCACCATTAGATAACAAAGGGAAAGTCTTTTTTTAAAAAAAATATTTAGTGTCTTATTTATTTATTTGTACTTTTCAGTGACAGTTTACATTTAATAGTCTGTATTAGTTTTAGATGTTCAGCATAGTAGTTAGAAAATCATGTACTTTACAGAGTGGTCCCCCCAACATTTTAAGTACCCACCTGACACCATACGTAGTTATCACAATATTATTGACTGTATTCCCTATGCTGTAATCTACATCTCCGTGACTATTCTGTAACTACCAATCTGTACTTCTTAATCTTCACTTTTTTCACTCAGTTCCCAGAACCTTCCTTCCCTCTGACAACTGTCTGTTCCCAAAGAGAAAGTCTTAATGGCATGCTGAGAAAGCTCACCCAGTCTACACACAGTACTTGGAAGAGTTTCTAGCTACCATATTGGTCAGTGCTCTGGTCCTCATTAAAGGAGCAGACTCCTCCCCTGTCCCTGCTGGACCAGTAGTGGGCAGTAGCGGAGTTACTTTTCTCCTTCCCTCACCTCTTTCCTCTGGGCTAGCTGTAGGAGGAGAGGAAAGGGCCACAGTATGTTTTCACTTGACTCCCACTGTCCTAGGCTGGCTTTGTGTGCTATTACTATTAACACTCTCTGGCTGGGTCCCTCCGAATATAGCTCCCATGCCATAGGAAGGGGCCTGTCCTTCAGCTGACTGTCACCTGTGCCCTGCCCCTGCCCAATCTTTTACCCCTCACATTATATTCACCTGTCCATCTCTTCTTGCTGAGGGATCCAGGACTACCTTTGGGCAGGATTCCTTTTTAAAACACCCTAAAGCATTATTTATACAACAGGTCCCACATCTGGTATCTGGGGTTCATGTACCTCTCACCTGCTGTCAAGAGGGTGTGGTGATATCTGTAGACCCTATGGTCCCCCGCACTGCTGCTCTGAGCTACTTTTGTTCCCATGGGAACCAGCTATCTGTGCAGCATACTTGCCAGGGACGCATGTATATGTAGCTCTGAGTGGGTCCCAAGGATCATGCAAAAGGCTTTGGGTAGGAGGAAATGGGGCCCCTTTCCACAAGGGCCATCTCTTGGGCAGGGCAATTGGGGCGGCCCCTGGGGCCATGGGAAGCTGCACCTTACTTCTCATTTCTGTACTTCATTAATATTAAATTTTGAAACTTTGGGCTCTAACATTATCTCGAGGGGCTCATGGAAGATGCTTATACATGGTGGTCTCCTTTCAAGTGTGATTATACTGAGTGGATGTTGAGTTGCTTAAGTCTCTATAGGCCCACACCCTTCTGGGGACAGCCCTTCCCCAATTCCTTTAATGACAGAGAGTAGACCTCCCAGCACAATTCTCTCTAAAGAAATCACTTTGAACACCTCCTACCTCTGGTCTCTACTCTTTCAACCCTTTGACCCCTTGATCTGTGTGGGAGTCCCCTGGGTTAGTACATGTGGATCATCTGGTTACCCTATTTGGAACTCCACACCCCTGCATGGATGTCCATACCTGAGAGCTGTGGCTGGCCAGGTGAGCAGTGTGTGGGCACAGCTGGGGTTGGAGGAGCGCACTTAGGGAGGATATGAAGCCCTTTAGAGAACCATTTTTAAGGCAAGCAAATTTTCCAGGAGTTCTGCATTATTCAGATATCCCCTATGGCATCTTCACTTGGTTTTCTTGACAGAAGCTAGCCTTTGCTACAGCCCATAGCAGGCACACCCCCTGGGGACCACCCCTTGACTGTTTGAAATAGTTGCATGGTTCCATCTCCGGGCTGTTTACAGCGAGTGGATGGTTGCCCTAGGAATACTGTAGTAAATAAAATGGAACACCTAGGTTTCCACTGTTGCTCTACACCTTCCAGTCATATGGAAACAAGTTACATTATTGCTTTGGAAATCATCACATCAGCTCCTTTTATTCTGGCAGCTTTTCTTTCACTTGTGCTTCTCCTAGATTCATTACATAGATCAGCTATATCATGGTGTATAGCTGCAAATTTGGAGACAGAAGACCTGGGTTTTAGCTTGAGCAAATCCCCTGGTTGCTCTGTTTCCTCAGATATGAAATGGAAATAACAGTAGATAGTGCCTCCTCTGCCTGACCTCACAGAATTATGAGAGTCAGGTGGACAACACTCCATAGAGATACTTTGTAAGCCACTGAGTGCTAATCGAAAGTCTGATGCTGTGGCCAGTAGCCTCCATGATGTGCCCCCTCAGTGATCACCACCTCCTGGTACTTGCAGCCTTGTGTAATTTCCTCCCCTTGAATGAAAGCTAGACTTAGTGACTCACTTCTAATGAGTCAAATAAGGTAGAGGGGGATGTGTGACCTGGAGGCTAGGTCAGAAAAGGCAGTGGGGCCTCCCTTTTGCTTGTTCTCTCTTGGATCACTTGCTCCAGGGAAAGCTATGGCTTGAGCCACCCTTTCGAGGATTCCACTAGTAAGAAACCAGAGGCTCTTCCCAACCCTCACCTGAGTATGTGGGCTTGGAAGTGGATCCTCCAGCCCCAGTTGAGCCTTCAGATGACTGCAGTCCACACTGGCATCTTGGATGTGGTCTAATGAGACAGCCTGGGCCAGATCCACCTGGCCCAGCTGTCCCTGGATTCTAACAGTCAAAAACTGTAAGATCCTAAGTGTCCCTTTAAGCTGCTGAAGTTTGGGGTAATTTATTATGTAGCAATAAACAATTAATATGGATGTCGTTGCTAAGTCCCTGTCTTTAGAAAGAGTGGTACTCACTATGATTCCCTGTAAAGAAAGTCTCTCAATTTATCATTAAGCAGTTTAATCCTCCAATCATGAAATAGTTGTACAAAAGTGGACATTATTTGACCAGAGTCAATAAGCCATTGCATGTTGGTTTAGTGTTATTTTCTACTGTTGAATAACTTGGTAAGTTTAGTTGCTTGCTCTTTTAAGAATTAACTTTTAATGATTGTGTTAGTCAGGGTCCAAACAGGAAAATTGAAATCACCCCAGGTATTTTTACAGAGACAATTTAATAGAACTGTTTACTGAGACTGAATTATCAGAAAGCAGTCTATAACCCTAGGGCTTGGGGGGGATGTGCAGAGGGTGGGATTCAGGCTTCGCATGAGGGGGTGCCACTGGGCTGGAACAGGTAATTCTGAGGGGGCAAGATGAAACTGGTTCTGGAAGCATAGTCATACTTCAGTACTCGGCAGCTTCAGCTTTTCAAACCCTGTACTTGTCATACTTTGAAGAGAAAAAAATGTTTCAGCGCTCGATGCTTGCTCAGGACTTGTTGCACTTGGCTAGAACTTGTATGAGTCACATCACCACCCTGCAAGAGAAAATGCTTTATCATTTGTGTACTCATTGGTTTCACCACTGGTCACAAGTTCTGGAATGAATTAATGACGAACACCAATGTGCAACTGTATTTGGATGGTCAAGAAAGCTAGAAACTGGACCCAAGCACTGTCACTGGAACTTGCAAAGTGAAGGTTGCTCGAGGAACAGCCAGCAGATATGGAGGTGCAAGTAACCAACCTCATCTTCCTCCTTTCTTCCAGGCTCTCTTACTCTCTAGTGCCACCTGCTGGCAGAGTCTGATAGGCAGCAGCTGGCGAAGCAATAGTGGTTTTTAGACTCTCAGACCCAGCATCACAGACTAGAACTAAGAGATACTAACTTAAGAAACAGCACAGGGTCAAATCTTTCCTTAATGAATGAACTAGGGGATTAGTTAGAAGGCACATTCCCTGCCAAGGCTTCAGAGCAGCAGGAGCTGGAAGGGGTTATTTTAGCCCTGGAAGTTCCCCGTCTGGGACTCTGGGGTTGCCTAACAACACAACAAATGCTGAGCTTTTACCTTGCCCCACCCTGCAGCCAACTGAACATTTCCACACTACGCTTTCAGCTGAGAGACCAAAGCTTCCATGTCTGCTCCGCTGCTCTGTTACACTCACTGACCCAATGCAATTTATAGCTAACTTTAAATTAGTATGAATTAAAGACAATTTTTACCATTTTAAATTAAAATTTATTTCTTTATTCTAGCGAGCCACATTTCAAGGGCTCAACAGTTATATGTGGTTAGTGGCTACCATAATGAACACAGAATAGAACATTTCCATTACTACCGACATTCTATTGGTCATAGTTGCCCTAGGCCTTTTCAAAGGCTCATAGGAAGGAAAAGTGCTAACAAGACACTGGATCTTCAAGAGGAGGATGTAGCAGGTAGCATCTCCATATGGTTTTTAAACCAATGAGCTTTTTTTTTTCAATGATCAAGACTCAGGAAGCAGGCTTTGGTTGGTGATCTTGAGAAAGGCACTTGAATTTTCTCTGTGCATCAGTGTTCTTTAGTCACACCTTGGCCCATGTCACCTTTGAGTTTATTGTTTAGTATAAACTTCTTTGCCAGCATGTAGTGTCTACTGCTGTTGCTTCTGCACTTCCCCTTTCCTCAGGCTTAGTTTCAAGGAAAACCAAAGATTTTACTGCCAGAACCCTTGATTGCCCTCCCTGTTCCTGTCTCTCCAACAGTCTTTCAACAGCCCCTTCTTTTCCCTGCCTCATCATCACCTTCCCTGTGACAACTTCTGGTCGCTCATGAGCCACAGAAGAAAGGCCCAAAGGCTTTGGAATACAGTTTGCCATTGGGCTGAATCCTGGCCACTGCCCCCTTCATTCTTCCCACTCCTGCCCTGTATCAGGCGCTGCTTGTGGTTCCCTGGATTCACTCTGTACTTCACCTCCATGGGCTTTTGCTGAAGCTCTTCCCCTTGCTTGGAAGTCCTCTCATCCTTTTGTCCACCTCCTTAACCTCTGTGGCAGAAGTCTGGTTTGCTGGCAGCCCCAGCTGCTGCTGCTTTGGATCTGTCACCATGTTAATGGAAGGTCATGCTTTATCCCAACTATGCCTAGCCAATGGCTCAGGGGGTACTAGAACAAATGTGGGACTCTATTAGTGGGCAACTTTGAGATTCCCCATTGACATGGCTGGAGCTATCTCAGAGCTGCTGTGCCATCTGAAACCCTTCCTACCCAATTCTTCCGTCATCCTCTCCTTTCCCAGGCATCAGACCTGCATTGCAGTTCAACAGCTCCTCCTGCCCATCCTGCTCCCTCTCCTTTTATCCTCCATACACCTTTTCCCTAATAAATCTCTCATAAGCCTAATTCTATCTTAGCATTTACTTCTGAGAGACCCAAACTAATCCAGCCATACGTTTACCTGGCTTGAACCAGGCAGAATCAAGCAGTTTATCCACATTTTTGAAGCCCTATGTGTACACCTGTTGTAGTACTTAATACATTTTACCATAGCCACTGTCACCACCATCATCATCACCATCATCATCATGCCTGTCTCCTCCACTAGGCAGCAGCTCCCAGAGGTCCTGCACTGCATTTCTAACATTTTGGTCTTCCTCTATCTGGCATGTGTTAATATGTGCTTATTAAGTTGGGCCCAGTTACCCTTCGAGGGGCTGAGCAGCCCTCTCTCAACATGATTACTATTAAAGGAAGACACATGGCATGTCTCTGGTTAAAGAAAAGGTGCAACCACATCATTTATGCATGAGACCAGTCCGCATCTGTCATTAACATGAGAGTTTAAGTTCACACTCTTGTTTACTAATGATCTGTTTAGTTTTTAAGCATTAGGGTGCCCACAGTGTATGTTTTCTTTTTTTCCAATAGGCACTCTGCAGTACATGGCACCTGAGATTATCGATCAAGGACTTCATGGATATGGCTCCCCAGCTGATATCTGGTCCCTGGGCTGCACTGTCATTGAGATGGCCACCGGCAAGCCTCCATTCCATGAGCTTGGTGATCCTCAAGTGGCAATGTACAAAGTAAGACGTGTGGTGATTTAGGTTGCCGATATTGGGGAAACGTGATGAAAATCAAAATGTCCTCACAATCCAGAAACCCCTCCACAAAGACAGGAGAGAATGGAAGCAGTTTTATTTTTGAACAGGCATTCAACCACAGTATGATGTGCATCATAGGCAATCCACTAAGAGATAAGGAAGACAGAAATAACTGTCATCCTTTTATTGAACCAAGCAGTACAACCCTTTCCATCTGTGTTCTCAAGAGAAATGCTAACTAGCCCTCAGGTGTGAGGACTGAGGACTGGACAGCACCATTGGTCACAGTAGCTCACCAGAGACTCATTGGGGTGACCATCCCTGTTAGTTAACAGGCTTTACCCAAAGAAAAAATAACCTCAGATCTTTAAGACAGGTGGTAGTTTTGAAGCGAGGTACCACTGAAGTTGGGCGCCTATACTCCAACAGATACCGGGAGGTAGAGGTATCACTTTCCTTGATGAGGACATTCAAAGAGATGGCTCCTGGGTCCTTGAGAAAAGCATTCCTGACAAGAGGCTTACCTACCTTTTCAAAATATTGACATACACCTCAAAGAGAGAGAACTTACAAGTTTTCTGAAGTAAATGCTCTAAGAAAAGAAGGATACCTCTTTCCTTATTTTTAGCAGGGAGAATTCAGCCTCTTATTTCGAATCTGTATTTGCCCTTATACTTGGTAAAGCTCAAAGGCCACGTGGGTCTTTGTCTTTGGAGAACAGGTTTCTGAGTCGATTTGAGAGAGGTGGAACTTTGGGTAGTTGGTGATGTCTTCTTTGTCATTCTAAAAACCCTCCTAGAACTAATTTAAGACATTAATAAATAAACAAAAATAGAAAATAAAACCCTCCCACAGCTAACAGGAAGGGCAACCCGTGCACATGGAGGCCCACATAAGACCACTGGCCACTCTGGGTGGGGTTCTACTGCTGGGCATGCGCTCCCTTGAGGATGTGATACACTTGCTAGTGGCTCCAGGGGAACCTGATGCCAGGACAGCCCTGTGTGTCCAAGGTCAGGTCTGCGGCTTCTGTTTCTACGTACACTTGCAAAAACTGAAGAGGGCTATAGTCTTAAGAGTCCATTACCAGCCATGACCTTGTATGGAGCCCTTCTGTTTGTCCCAAGGCTAAGAAGGAAAAGAGGTGGTCACCAAAGGTCAAATGGCCACTGCTTATGGACAGTGAGGTTGCAGTGCATAAAAGCAGCCTGATGTGATTCCAGAACGTGATTTCTTCCTTCTTGCTTCTCAGCCCGCCTGCATCTCTGCCATGCCTCCAGCTCAGCCTCTTTACCAGAAATAACTGAAAGGCATGAGTGCAAGTTTGTGCCCACGAGCTGAGTAAGCCCATGGTGCTGTGGGTACTGTTGATGCTGTGGGTGCTGTCGGTGCTGTGGCTACTCTCCTTAGCCCAGCCCCTGCAGAAGGCTCTCAAAGCTCCCTACCCTCCCAGCAGCTGTCAGGTAGCTCCAAAGCCTAGAACTCAAGTTGATATGTGTCCTTTGGCACCTACAATCCCCAAAAGACCCTACCAGGGCTGGGAGACAACAGAGACCTCCCCTAGCCCCATGTCTGTCCATGATGGAGCTAAGCCTGGTACTTCAGTCACGGGCCTCAGAACAAATAGTAACTGGTGCTGAGAAAAACATCAGGGCCAACCTGAGAGCCATGGCTGACCACTTTCTGATCTGCTGTCAACTTCCTGCAACACTCAGGAAGCCTATCTGGAGGCTGTGACTTGCTCAGCTCATCCACAGGGCATGAGTCACTTCCGTCTCTCCCTTCCTCCTGTTTCTGGTTAGCTAATTAGCTATACAGTCTTTGAAAATATATTGAGTTTTTAGGCTGGCATGTAAAGCCAGCTTTTGTAAGGTCTAGTTTTGCAAACTAGAAAGCTGCTATTAAATAATGTCTCCTGTGTTCTCTTTGCAAAGACTATAGAAATTATTTCTCAGATCCCTAGAATCCTTCAGAAAAATTTCAGGAAACTTCTGGGTAGTGCTTAAAACAAAAGGAACTTTTTTTCCCCCATAAGTGGCTGTTAGGGGTTTAATTGTGTCCTCCAAAAAAAGATATATTGAAGATCTAATCCCTGGTACCTCAAAATATGACATTATTTGGAAATAGGGTCTTTACAGAGATAAGTAAAAAACAGATCAGTCAGATGGACCTAATCCTGTATGACTGGTATCCTTATAAAAATGGGAAATTTGGGCACAGAGACAGACACTCATGGAGAGAACATGTGATGAGACCCAGAGAGGTGGTAATGTGAGTGTGGAGACAGAAATCACAGTGATGCATCTATAAGCCAAGGAACACAGAACATTGCCAGCCACCACCAGAAACGGGGAAGAAGAAAGGCAGGGTTCTCTCCCAGAGCCTTCAGAGAGAGAGAGCGAGCTTGGCTGTGCTGACACCTAGATTTCAGACTTTTAGCCTCCAGAGCTGTGAAACTACATTTGTTATTTTAAACCACCCACTTGGTCATACTTTGTCATGGCAGCCCTGCAAAACCTTGAGTTAACAGTGAAACACCCTTAAAAGTAAGATAGTTGCAGAGTGCCAGGATGTCACCCATGTTTGTTCTTTTCTTTCTGAGACCCAGGGGAAGAGCCACCCATTACCTCTTTGAGTTCTTGTCCTGAATTTTTGTTTCTGGTTCCCCTAGTTCCCTCATGTCCCTGCCTCTCAGGCAAGGAGTACCGCCTGTAATGCACCCTGCATTTCAAACCTTGGGAGTCGAATTCCATCCAGCATTTAGTGCTCTCAAAATCGAAAACTTGTTTTCAAATTTTTATTGTATCGTGTTAAAAATCAGTAACATGAGATCTACCCCGTAACGAAGTTTTCAGTGCACAGCAAGTACCGTCTGGTTGATTCCATGTACAATGTTGTATAGCTGGTCTCTAGAGCTGTCTCATCGTGCATAACTGAAACCTTATGCCCTTTGGTTAGTAACTCCCAATTTCCCCCTCCCGCAACCCAAACCCTTGAGCCCATAACAAGCAGCATGTCAGAAATGGTAAGTGTACCCTGGTCAAAGGACTTGGGCATGTGAAGTTGAAAGACCATTTTCTGCAGCACCCAGATCTTGTTTAGGGTACAAGGGAGGCTACACCAGCCTGAAGGGTGCTGAGGAGCTGTAAATGGGGTGGGTCTGGGGACCAGAAGGGCTTACACCCAGGGCTTACCTGGTGGGCTCCAAAAAGATGCAGGGTGGATTGTGAGCTTTAAGACAAGAACTCTTAAGAAGAGAGAGTTGCCCCCGATGGGCACAGTTATGTAGGATGGGTTATGCAAGATAGATGAGCAGGACTTGTGGAAGCATTCCCATGTCACCATGACATGTGACAACTCAGCCCCAATCCCTACTCCCCTCCATTCCACAGGGACAGAGAGCCTTTAACAGGACAAGGATGAGCTGGCCAGAAGTGGGAACCAAAATAGAAATTGTAGCAGGAGCCCGAAGAGGAAAGGGCAGTGCCCCTCCCTTGGCCAGTTGTACCCCATGGGGATAAGGGGCGTGGGTCATGAGGTATCGGCCTCCAGGTTTGGTCTGCATGTGTTTTGCCACTGGAGATAGGGGATTTGGGTTCTGAATGCGCAGACACTTAGAGGTCAGTGGGCCATCTTTTGGGGGCTCTGTATCAGGGAACAGATCACAGATGCCTTTGAACCCCCTCGGTTAGAGCATCCTGCTGCAGGCTGTGGTCCCAGCCTCATCTGTTATCTTCTGTGTAACAAACCACCCCAAAACTATAGAGACTGAAAACAATCACTTTTTATTTCCCATGATTCTCCGGCCTGACCATTGGTTCTCCCTCTGGTCTTACCCAGGTTCACTTTTGTGCTGGCTTGGCTGGGGCAGGATGCTCTCAGAGGCCTTCACTCATGTGGCCCTTCACCCTGGGTGTCCCCTCAGCATGGTGGTTTCAGGGTTGTGAGAGGACTTGCAGCAGAGGCCCCAAAGCTTCTTAAGGGCTAGGCTCTGAAACTGCCCCCCACCGCATCGTTTCTCCTACAATCTACTGGGCAAGGCCCAAGAGGCCAGTGGGGCTTGGACATAGGTGCAAGTCATTGAAGCTGCTATACTGCATCCCCAGCCCCTTAAGATGACAAGTGGGGAGTTTTGTATTGAAGGCATGTACAGTCAGTTCCCTGAGGCCTCACTGTCACATCAATTGCCTCTCCCTCAAATGCAGGTGGGGATGTTTAAGATCCACCCTGAGATTCCAAAAGCCCTTTCAGATGCAGCCAGAGCCTTCCTTTTATCCTGTTTTGAGCCGGAACCCCACAAACGTGCCACCGCCGCTGAGCTGCTCAGAGATAATTTCATAAGGCAGGTGAACAAGGGCAAGAAGACCCAAATGGCTCCTGAGCCATCAGGTGAGGCCTACCAGGACAGCCGAGTGACCCACTGGGCCACTGGGTTCTGTGTTGCATGAGAGCGATAGCTCTCCAGAGCACTGAGTGAGCCCGCACTGCACCCACTTTTGTGAAGAGTAAGGGGGGTCCAGCAGGCGTGGGGTTGTCAAAACAACCAGTGAATGTCCCTTGATTTCCTGACAGACATGGAGGGAGCCCCACAGGTGACAGCGATGCTGCCCCCCGCCCCACACCTGGTTAAAGTCTTTTTGGGGATTGTGCCAAGGAGGGAAGCCAGAGGGACCCTGGCTGGGGTTTGTGCCTTCCCCGCCTGCAAGGCATAGTGCTTCATTTTTGGAGCCTAGCCTGTTCCCTTCTGTGGCTCCTGGCCTTGATTAAAGGGCATATCAGGAGAGTTTGCCTGTGGTGGCTGTCCTGCAGTGCACTGTAGCCAAGCGACGCCTTCTAGGGCAGTAAGTCCTACCGGCAGTGACCTAAGAGTGGCCCCTGAAAAGGAAGCAGCTCTCTTTTCCCTGGCGTGGCTGGGGTCTGAGGCAGAGCAGAGCGGCTCCACACGTTGCTCCCAGAGCATGACTAGCTACATCAGTGTTTCCCACAGGCTGCTTATAACTCAGAGCCTTAGGCCCATCACAGACATGCTGTGTCTGTGATGCTAAGATGCTAAGAAACCACATCTTACCAGGATTCTTGGGTATTTGTTTGCAGCAGTTAGAAGAGCATAAGCTTAGAAAGCCCTAGCACGGGGCCTCTCTCAGCCTCCGGTCTCCCTCTCTCAGCCTACGCACCCCAGCATCGTCCCTCTGTTAGCTCCGCCTTTTTGCACCGTCCCTCTCTGAGCCTACCCCTACCTCTCTGACCCTCCTCCTCTTCACCTTTGCCCCCACGCAGAGGATCCCCAGGCCACTGCCCTGGCCCTAGACATGGGTGAGTGCATGGGCCACAGCAGTAGGGAGCATGACACTGGGCCCCTGGAGTTGGATGCCCGGTCCAGGTTGGAGTCAACTCAGGAGCCCTCGCATGGTATCTGCTACCTGCTCAGGTACTGCCTTCCCTGTCCTTTTGCTGTTGGCCTGTGAGGGCTGCTCATTCAAGGGGGCAGGGTGGGCAAAATACTTCCCAGGTCAAAATCAGATGGGTGTGAAGGGCTTTTTCTTCCTTTCTGCTGGATCTGTAGGGTGGCAGGTGGCCAACAGTGGGGGGCGGTGTTCTCTTACTGGTCTCCCCTCTCCCTTCCTTCTTCCATTGTCCCCTTCTCTTCTGTCTCCTCCGGACCTCTTTTCCCGCTCCCTCCTCCCTCACCACTTCTCCCTCCCCAGTTTCTCCTCATTTCTCCCTCTTACTCCCTCCTCTCCAACCTACCTCCCTTCCTCCCGCTTCCCCCCCGCCCCAACACTACTGCCAAGGAGTATAGAAAACACACTGCATCTCTTCTCCATCAGCCTGCATCCTGTAATTTTATCTACTTGAAGGCAGGACTGCAGTCAGCTCTTAGTCCCTCACTCCTGGGGTCCTAGAGTAGAGGCTTTGCTCAGAAACACAGGTTGTCTGTCACCTCTGTTTGTCCTCAGTGTTCTGGATGAGGGCTGTGGCTTGGAAAGCCAGGGTACAACCTTGTACCCTGAGAGCAGGGACCCAGACCTCTTCCTGCTGAACAAGGACAGCGAGTGCCGGGCCATCCTGTACAGACTTCTCTGGGAGGAGCAGAACCAGGTGGTTTCCGGCCTGCAGGAGTGCGTGGCCCAGGTACAGGTTAAGGGGAGCATGTCCAGGTACCAGAACAGGGCCAGTGGGACCGAGGTCCCTGCTACCCTGGAATATCTGCAGTTACAATAATCACAAGTATTTCTCAATGTTCATCCCTCCAACAAACAAAATAAAATATAAAGGGGGGAAAAACTCCACTGAAACCAGTTTGCGAAACACTGCAGTGAATCTAGACATGGATGGGGTGGTGCTGCCCCCTGGTGGGAAACAAGCCAAATGGCAGCACAAAGCCCAGGGACTCCCAGCCTTTGACCTGCTCTGGGAGAACAGCTACTTCCAGGAGAAAGGTCATGGATGAAAATATTGAAATTAAAACTTAGATAACGAAAGGCCTTTTCGGGAAGAGGCCACTTGCCCCACTCTGCCCCTTCTGATAAAGCCCATCAAAGGGGGTCTTACAAGGGGTTAGACAGGATGATGGGGCCATTCCTAAGGGGGCTTAGTTGCATGTGTGTGCAGGCCAGCAAGGAGAGGGGCCACATAACCCTGTAACAGGAAGGATGTAGGAAATTCCAGGGAGAGAGACCCCATCTCATCTGAGGCGTCCACAGTTCCTTAGTGAATGCGTTATGGACAACCTAGTTAATCTAGTTTCCCACAATACTTGAATTTTCCTTCCTCTCTCTGACTTAATGAACATGATTTGTGTGTGTGTGTGTGTGTGTGTGTGAGATCAGAGTTCGGAGCAGCTGTACCTCTCAGTCGACCACTTCAAGCAAATAATTAGGATCCTGAGGGACTTCATCCACTCCCAGGAGCTCAAGGTGATGGCATCCATGATATCAAAGCTAAAGGTGGACCTGGAATTTGACAGCTTGTCCCTCGGTCAGATTCACCTGGTGCTGTTTGGATTCCACAGTGCTGTAAGTACTATATCTGGCCCTAGAGAACATGCCAGAAGGCAGGAAACCCACTGAAACAGCTCATAGCCAAGCCCATGGAGTTCAATGACCATCTCCTCTCACAGTCCCCATCTCTTCTCACCTGTTTACACCTGAATCCAGGTTTCAGCAGTTCCTTCTGAACACTGAGTATGCAAATACAGGTGAGCAGGCCAGTTGCATCTGGCTACAAATAGCAGGAGTGTAAGATTTGGGAACGAGTATTCTCTGCCAGCTGGCTAGGCTTGGAGTTTAAGCTTACATGCCTGCTCAAGCAAGTGTGAGTCGTTCCAAGTCTGAGACCATGTCTGGCCGAGCTTTGTGTCAAGCCCCCAAAGGCAGAACCTGAGGTTTCATAGTTGCTCAGTAAGTGCTCGGTGAGTAAGCAATGAAGAGGCCCGGTGCGGTAGGTCTGATTATTGTACCCGTTTCCTGGACCCCAGCACAACGGGGTCAGCTTGGAGAAAGACTCAGTCCAGAAGAAATATAAGTAGGGAAGAAATCCAGAGCAGCCTAGTTAACACTATCTCAGAGAGTAGAAGCAAATTAGAATTAGTAAGGGGTCCTATTTTTTAGAAGTACAACGGATCAGAAATCTGGATTTTTGTGATTTATAGGTAAATGAAATTTTGAGAAAGCAGTTAGTTAACACCCACTGGATGTTTGCGATGGACAGCATCATTCAGCACGCCGTGCTGGCCGCACTCAGCATTCTCTTCCCAGGTAAGTGCCCAGCTCTCGGTCAGGGTCGGCTTCAAGCTATGGAGAAGACCAGAAATGTTCTCTGCAGTCAACAATTGTCGCATTCTTTCTCACTTTGGCTATGCTTCCTTGCAATAAAGTAATGGTGTCATAGGCCCTTTGGGGCTAAGATTCTGTGATTCTAAGAATTTATCCTGGTGGTGTATTTGTGCTCCCTGGGCCTAACCAACACTAAACTTGTGATCTAAAAGTGAGCATAGATCCTACAGTGTGCATCCTTAGGAATACCTGCTGCTGGCTGATGATTTAAGCTCGATCGAGCTCCTCTCTCAGAATGGTGTGATAGCTCTAGATATCTTTTGCTTTTGTTGACTCTGTTTTAGAGCTGCTTAATAGCCAAGTTGATTGTCTTTCTGTGGTGACTTCTTCCTACAAAGGAAGGCAACACTTGGGTTGACACTGCCACTTCATCTCTGGACTTTGCTCCCTGTCTTCTGCCTGCTCCCGTGAGGGCATGGGAGCTGGCCCAGCTTCCACGAGAAGCTCCTTAATCCCCAGGACTGTGTTGCTCCCTACTCCAAGCAGACAATTTTCTGTAGTAAAAAATACACAGGTCAGGTCGGAAGCCTAGTTGTACTTTTTAAAAACTGTCCTTGGCTAACATTCACTTGCCTCATCCGTAAACTGGGGGTGATCAGCTTTACACTGCAGAGAACTAAGTGAAATAGTTCCTCTCCATTTATGAAATCAGTCCCAATAGACCATGGGGCCAGCTTCTGAACAGCCTTGTTTGCTGGCATGGGGCATACGCTATGCAAGACCATGGCCTTGTCGAACCGTGGTCCTGGCTTCTTTAATGATTTCACAGAGCTCCAAGCCGACCGTGAGCCCGCCTCCAGCACGGAAGGGGCAAATAAGGACCTGGATGAGGCGCACCAGGACTGTCCTCCAGCAGACCCACCTAGAAGTGAAGCATGTGTGCCAAGTGGAGGGGCCAGATCCGCTTCAGCACCTGTCCAAGTTGTCCAGCCCCAGCAGTTCTATCTGCAGGACCTGAGTTTCCAGCTGGATAAGGTCAAGCTAGAGACCAGCAGGTAAGCAGGGGTGGGATGGTGACCTGGACCAGCAAGGCAATCAGTTTAGTTGTGGAGTGCCTCACCCAGGTCTCAGAAAAACATCTTCACCACCAAGGAACTGAGCAAGGGGGTATTCTCAGCTTTAACTGACAGCTTAAATGCCTGCCTTCCTTTAATATTGGAATCCTAGTGCCTTGCCACAGGTCACACATTTAGCCATATTAAAGGCAGCAGCACCCTGAAGTTCTTTTTGTGAACTAGGCCCCTAGCATGGCCTGTGGGTCCAGCAAGCTCAGCAGTGGACGTCTGCAGCCCACCCCCGCAGAGGTTGCCAAATTGAGGGTTGGTTAGCACTTCATAGTGCCATGTGGCCCGTAACCCTGACCCTAAGGAAGTTTGCCCTTTCCTCTTTGAATTTTTTGATTTGTCATGATCCCGAGGCAGGCATTCACGGACTGCCCTCCCAGCCAGGAGACCCTGGCACTGTTAATGAGATTCCCCCAAGAGCTAGTCTGTTATTCACTTCCTGACACATCGTACATGCTCAAAAAATATTCGTTAAGGGAATAAAATGGTATGTTTGCTCTGGGGAAATCACATCATCAATGGTCTTATGAAAAGTATAAGCCACAGCTATGGCAAACTAGTTGGTATTGGTCCCAGATAATGTCTTTTTGCCATATAATCATCCGTAATGCTGATCAGTATTTAACTGGGGGAAGGTAAGAGGCCAGGTGTACATACTTTGGAAGTGTACATACTTTGGAAGAGAAGCTGTTGACACCCCTAGGGATCTCTGATGTTTAATTTCAAGCAAATCTAATCATTTTTTTAGAAAGACCTGGAGTTTCAATTAACTGGTGGTGGTGGCAGCAAAATTTTTAAAGTTTTTGAACTATAACAAATGTTAAAGTTGATAGTAATACTTGGCACTTTTTAAAAACGTTTTTCTGGTAAAGCTTATAATCACCAATTCAAAAAATGTTATATATGGGTTCAAAGGTTATTCTTCTCCACTGTTGAATTAGTAATTAAATAGCAGCCGGGCCAACTGCAAATGCTTGACAAACATGAGTCCCTACAAAGCACAGCTGTCCTTGCAGTACGGTGGTGCCTTAGCTGTTGTCACATGGAGCAGGAAGATGGTACCTACTGCCCGAAGAGGTATTGCCGGGGGATAACTTGTCTGTGTGAGACCAGTTCCTGTGCAGTGTGTTCAGTCCTGGGTTCTGTGTTGGGCTGCAGCAGGCTCCTCCCACTTTCGCAGCAGCCTTTCTCGCCATCCCATCCCCCAGCTGTTCCAGCAGGTATAAAGCTTCTGCCTCCTTGGCTTCATCCCCTGGGAGGAGGAAAGAGCCTCGCCACTAGTTTGTGACTTGACCTGACTTAGGGAGACAAGTCGAGGTAATCAGATCATTCTAGCTGAGTTCTGCTGGGTTATCTTTTGGTTCATGACTCATCTTGAGACAAAACATACTCCTTCCCTGAGTGCTGGTCTGCTTTCAAGGGGAAGAAACACAAGGAATTTGCCCACGTGCAGGCTGAAACCTGATCATATAACTTAGAAGAAGCTAGACTAACCATTTAGGACTATGCCACTTTTTTCAATCTTTAATGTTCAACAGATGTTTGAGTTGAATTGAATGTTGTTAAGATTCTCTGGATGATGGCTTTTTTTTTTTTAACCAGAATTTTGGAAGAACTACTTCAAACACAGAGAGCACACCAGAATCTTCTACAGCAAAACCTAGAACAGAAAACTCAGGAATTGTCTCAACTTCAGTCACATTTAAAATGTAATGGTGAGTGACCGTCCACTTGCTCTGACTTGTATGTGTGAGAGAGACCATTTAAAAGCTAATATTCTAGTCAACCTTGGCACAAGTGAGATTATTCTCTGTTAAACCAGTAAGCACTCCAGTAGACTCTGGAATACTAATCAATACTAAAAAGGAACTACTGGTACATTCAAAAGCACGATGAATCGCAAATGTGTTAATGCTAAGTGAAAGATTCAAAAGGCTACGTACTATGGCTCCATAAATACAGAATATTTATACAATATTCTGCTGTAGGCAAAACTATAGGGACAGAAAACAAATCAGAATGGGTGGGGAATCATAAAGACCATAAGAACTTTTTGGGGTGATGGAAATGTCTGTATCTTGACTGTAGCGTTCACATGACCGCTTGTCAAAGTTCACTGTGCTGCGTACCTAAGAAACGGCGGTTTGCTGCATCACTGCGTGTTACACCTCAGTGAGCCTGCCTTGTTCATTCTGTGCTGCTCACACAAGGGCTGCCGCTAGCTGCCTCTTGGAATGTGAATGGATGAGGTCTGACACAAAATCTCCCTAAAACTTATTTCCTTCTTTGAATTTCCAGTGCAGTTAGGGATGCGACTCCTGAAGAAAGACATTTTAAAGATGAGAATAAGCATTTAAAGTGATAGGCAGATAACCAAGTTCCAAACTAACTAAAGGTCATAGGTAAGGATTATGTGAATCTGTGGAGGGTGAATCCAAGAACTATGGACTGTTGTACACTGTGCATTAGAGCAGCTGAAACAGGCTGAATTCATTTCCTTTTCACACCACATTTACATTCTGGAATAGTTTATTTCATCTACCTTGTGACTTTGGAAGTTTTACTGTTACACATCAATACACAATAAAACAAACTTCTAATTGTTACAGAGCCCCCAGCACCCCCTCCTGGGTTTCATGGACAGAGACCAGATCAAGAACTTGTAGACTGGTTGCAACTGCAAGGAACAGATGCAAATACCATCGAAAAGGTAAATTTATAACCAAGAAAACCATTTCTATGCTATTATTACAAAGCTGCTTAACTCTTATGTATTTGATCTTTATTTCAGATTGTTAAAGAGGGTTATACACTTTCTGATATTCACAATGAGATCACTAAGGAAGACCTCAGATGCCTTGGACTATGGTAAAAACAGCCTCAGAACACTTTGTACACTAGAAAAATGACTTTTTTCATGTGATTATGCTTTTAAACAAAGTAGTAGAAAACAAAGTGCTACCACCTTTTCCCCCTTCATTGAAATTAATTCCCTTTCCTATGGCTTAGTTGGAAAATGCCAAACTCTGTGATTTTCCCAGGTTCAAGTTGGGAATAAAGCCAAAAGGTGGCATAAGCTATAAAGGCCCCATAGGAAAAGTCAGAAGTAGGAAGGCAAAAGAGAAGACTCTCTCCTGCTTCCATGCTACAGCCAAACACCCCTCTTTAAATTGCAACCTGCATTCTAGTTCCCATGTCATCTTAAATGGGCCGCTCTACACAGATCCGCCAGCACACCTGCATATACAGTGGAACCACAGTTCTGGAACTTAATTCGTTCCGGAACGCTGTTTGAGAAGTAATTTGTCCAAAAACCAAATCTCCTTTGTCACCTGAGAGACACATAACTCATCATACAAGTATCAGCATGAAAGGGTTGTCGGGTCAAGAACCGAAAACCGAAGTTTGTTCGACAGCCAAGGTTTGACTATATCTCTAAGGCCATGTCCCACTCCTGCTGGGGCACGAGTGTCACCTCCATACGTGAAAAGAACATATTCCTACTTTAGCTAAGTTTTTAAGACCACATGGCAAATGTAGATAAGCCTACAACTATATACTGTAGTCTTTGCCATAGGGGCTCCTAAAGAAGTTTTCTTTTGATTCTAAAAACAACCTTTGTTTGTTGTTTCATAGTGGTGAGCCCCTCTGCAAGCTCTGGACTGCAATTGTCCAGCACAGAAGCCAGACTCAGGGGGCTGCGGCTACGCAGGATGAGGCCTAACCAGTCAGCTAAGCCGGAAGCAGAGGGGCAAGGAGCCCACATCTTTGTTGTTAAAGCTTCTCAGACAGATAACACACCGTGAACAATTCAAAGACTCGAAGTTCTTGTTTATGAAATTTTTTTGTGCCTGTTACTTATCAACATGTTTTTTGTACCTTTTATCAACATGTTGTATACATCTGTTTACCAACATGTTTTAAAGGTGAGTAGAACTGTATGTATTCTTAAGAACAGTGACTGTGAACCCTAGTTTTGACATCTGGAGTATTATGGAATTCTTAAAAATGACTTAAGTACTTAATTTACTTAAAAATAACTTACTCCAGTGGGAAAAAAATCAGCACACCCTCTAGCACTTGCTGCAAATGTAAAACAATGGATGTTTAAAATAACAGAGACTAGAAATCACTGTTTTAGGTTATACATTAATAGTAACTGGTTAATTGCATTTGAGGCTAATTTCCTTTTTCAAGTTATTTAGCCTTTGAAATGATTGTGAAATAGTCTACTTGAGAGTGGAATTGTCTTTCTACCCACGGCCTGGTTATATAGTAAATGTTGTTTTATTAAGGAGCAGTGGTAGTGTGAGGTTTCCGCACTGACACGCACGTGCACGGAGGCGTGTGTGCACACCACAACGTGCACTGTGTTAGCTGTGGGGTTGGGCCAGAGACGAGGAAGCGAGCGAGCGAGCGAGCGCCCCTGTACCCTGCCCACAGTCAGGCGGCAGAGCTGGACAGGCATACGACAAATTGTTTTTCCTTTCAGTAACGAAAAAGTACTTACTAAAACAGTGAACTAAATCAAATAGAACTATTTTAAGGAAATAATTTGAAGGAAGGCTGAGCAAAGTTTAGACCTAAACAAATCTAACATAACCTTTAATGTGAAACTGTATAAACTGCATGCAAGTACTATCTTACTCTATATATGTTCTGTGGGTTTTCCCTCCTTAGTAACAGAGTTGAGAACAAAAGTTCCTTACAGTTGCTAATAGCCCACTGAAGGTATAACCATCCATTATATACAGTGACCCATTAACTGACAGACTTAAACTTGATCCACTGGTTTGCACCCCGAACTTCAAAAGGTGGTTCGTTGGAGTAGATGTGATAGCCTAGTTCTTCCAAAGGCGGTTCAGGATCAGCTGTTGCGAACTGGGCAGCATCCTCAATTTCTTTCCTCACTTCAACATCAATTTCCTAAAAAAAACCAGGTAACACTTTAGTTACCAACTAGGTCTACTCAGATCCTGTCTGTGGTACAATTCTTCTAGTACTAGAAGTACGAATAAATAGCTGCGATTTTCAAAGATGTTATTTTTAACTGACACAATGATATATATACACCCAGGAATATTTTGTAGTCCAGACAGCAACATTTAAATATATATGTATATCCTGGTGAGGGGACACTTATGAATTTAAAAAAATCCAAAGTCTACTTCTAGGAAAAAAGAGTAATGCTCTTGAGGGGTTTAAAGGCTTTTCCAATATGACTGATTAATGTCCTGTGATAACAGATACTTTCCCACGGGGCAGTTCGCCCAGCAGTGGCAGCTTTTTCTGTGGAGGAAAGTCAATTGTTCAGAAAGGGGAGCCCACTTTTAAACCACCGAGAGTGCCAGTACCTTTAATTCTTCAACACTGGCAAGGTTGCTGTTCACCATTCTATCCTTGAGAAGCATGATAGGGTCACTCTTGCTTCTTACTTCCTGAATTTCTTCTCGAGTACGATAACTACATGGAAGCATAGTTGGAAGTAGGTTAGGACAGTTTCACTATAGCAAAAAGTTGTGACACATGGAAGTAAGTTGCCAATGGAACTCATCAATACCTATGTCACCACTGGAACGGCAGAAATACACTTTCAAAGTATAAGAACTCTGCCTAACATTCTGTAAGAGCTGCTTATATCTTTTACAGAAAACTCTATACTGATAATTAAGTCACTGGCTTCTCCAGCATTCTGACCACAGGGACCAAGGTCTGTCTCTGCAGCTTTAATCTACAGGTACGGTCTAAAGTAACTAGTGGAGCCTCTTTCTGTGCTAACTGTTCCACCCTTTTCAGCTCCTACATTTCACATGGTGAGGACAGTGGAGATGGTTCTTGTGTGGTGATAACCACAGACTTTGAGGCAGAATGTCAAGCAGGAGGAAGTAAATGTGCTTCTCCTTTCTCCCTTAAGACTTCAGAGGTTGGCCAGCAAAAACTTGGATAGCAGGTTTTCTAATTCTTGAATCTATAATATAACCTTGTCCCAAACATCATTTGAAATAACACTAAAAACAAGGACTCTACCATTTTTTGAAAACAGAATTACAGAAAGTACATTTTTTCTATATAAGCTGCTCTTTTAGAACATTTTCCCTTAGAACTCCATTCTACACTCAGAAGATTTGTTATGACTTACTGTGAGTAAATCTGCTACTTCTGTGTCACACACTCAGACTACAGCGTTACATGGCAGAGTTACTGATAAGCAAACCTCTTATCTTCTAGTGTAACCTATCTTTTTATGGCTGATCTATTTCAACATATCAAATGCCTCATGTGCCAGCTGGCCTTGCATCACACCAGCCAGGGCATTTTCAAATTCTCACTCTTTAAGAAAAATATGCCACAGAGGAATTTGGGGTAATCCCCGCCCCCAATATACTACTGTACCATCAGACCTCCTTTATAGGACAATTTCTGTCTGCAGTTTTATTTTATCGATGCTCATGTTAAAATGTAGATACTATATATAGGAGGACTTTGCACAGTGCTTTCTATATTAGAACCAATTTATTGGGAAGAACTGCTTTCCTGCCAGGACTCAAAAAATTACTTGAAGCCTACTGGTGTCTGGCTTCAAAAGCACATGTTGAAATGCTTTGCATTTTCATGTGAATAGCACCATTCAAAGCCCACCCCGCTTTAGACACCACACTCATATTTCCCATGACCATACCTGACTCCAGGATCACTCATGCTGTGTCCATGGTAACGGTAGGTCTGCAGCTCCATCAGTATGGGCCCCTAAAACAGAACCCAAGGGAGATTAGGTTAAGACCACAGGCACTGCACATCAACAGTCAATGGCCTCAAATGCACACATTCAGGAGCAGATATTCTCATCGTATCTATAAATTGGGTGAATTGTCAGAAATTTCTTATTGACTGATTCTTAAGTTATCTGTTCTCATTTTTAATACTGACTGCATGTATTATCCCTCTCATTTTAAACAGGAACCTGTCCCAGTTTGTTTGGAATCAAAAAGGCATTCAGCATGTTACAGAGCCGACTGATATTAAATAAAGAGTTGTCTGTTTCATCAGCACTGCGTTTGTCATATAATCCTTTAAAAACAGCTTAGGTTTAAGGAAGAAAAACCTACTAGAAAGCAGGTATGGTAGCAGAAAAGGGACGCTTTTATCTTCAGGGCCACTAGGCTAGTCTTTCTCCCCCAGTCACATTGGACATCTGTAAGCATTTTGATCCTTTTTAAATGCTAGAAAAAAATACTGATATAAACTCTTAATACGTCTAAAAGCAAACCTCTGTGTGTGCTGGAAAGTACAAAAGGGTGGGAGAACTAAAGATAGGCTGGGGCGGTGAATTTCCATGTCACACCCATTTCAGGCAGTGTTTCATAGGGGCTGGCAGCCAATCCCGCCGCACACAGATCTGGCTAGTATGGAACAGGAAGGTGGCAGGCACCATGATACTTGACCCCGTGACTCTGCGGGGAGTCTGGCCGGCCCAGCTACCACCCGGTAGGTTGCTCATGCTACACTAGAGCTCCCTACAAGAAGACGACTTTGAACACAGAGGGGAGAGAGGTGGGTCTAGGACTCCTGGGTGTTTTGGTATAGTAGTTAAAAAGGGAGGCACCAAGTCCAAGTGTTTGGAATCCAATCTCAGCTATAATATATAGTAGCTATATACCCATAAGAGTTCTGTGCCTCAGTTTCTTCATCTATAAAACAGTAATAATCTCACAGTTGTGCCAATTAAATACATAAAAAGTGGTTAGTGCGCTACCTGACATACATCAATCCCTCGATAACTGTCACCTCTTCTGTTATGTCATCCAGCAGCCATTTGGAAGCACAGTGGGTTGGGCTAAGTGGGTTGCCAGACCCTCCCTAATTCCAAGACCAGGCTTTGGTCAGGCTGGGAAAGTCAACACATGCTACAAACCACTGGTCCTGTTTCCATGTGGGGATGGGTCCCACATCTTTCAGGAGCTGGGAGAGAGGTGGATGGTACCCACCACCCAGGGCCTAGACCCCTAGTCTGCAGTCCTGATGTAGACTGCTGAGCCCACTGGCACCAACCTGCCACCTTCGTCACACTCTATTCTCGTTTTCTCTTAAGTGCTCTGTGTTCCCTGGCTCCCTCACCCCCTTCCTTCCACTTCCATCACTGCTAGCCAAATCTTATTTCCATTACTGCCCCCTCACCCCGCCCCACACACACGAGCCCAAGTCACTGAAAGGTGAACCTTGGTGCATGCTTTCAGGGCTTCAGAACACTGATTTAGGGAGAACATCTTTCCACTAACTGATGGCACATCCTCTTGTCAAGCCAAGTTCACTGTTCCCCTCTCCACTGCATAATTAAAGGTCAAGATTCTTAAGGATTCAAATAGCAAGACTAAGATTACATACTTCAATATTATATAAGCAAAGTTCTCCGCTTAGCATGGCAGGGCGGCCCCCAACCTATTTACCAAGGACCTTATAATTAATGAGGGTTGGGGGCACATAGTTAACCAAACCAAAAGGCAAACTAGATAAAGTGTCACAACGAAGACAGAGGCAAAATGCTGAGGAAGCATGGGAAGAAAAGCTACCCCAAATCAAGGCAACACGGAATGTTTTCCAGGAGGTAAGCTACCAAGAAGACACTAGTTATGAAGGGACCTCATTCACTTGGCTGGACTCTTTCTATCTTACACACCTCAGTCAGCAGCTACCCCTGCATACCTAAGATAGCCATGGGGAAGGCGTTCTCTTAACTTTAAGATAGATAAACATCATTAGAAATCTTTAGTCCACAGGCTTACAAAAAAGTCTTACCTTTCCAGATCTACAATAGGCGGCTGCAAACTTTGTTGCCTCCCGGACACACAGGACATCCATCCCATCTACCTGTTAATATGTGGGAAAGGGACAGAGCATAAGTCAAACTGCCTAAAACCACTTTAATTCTACATGAGCTGTTCCTGCACTAAGAAAATAGAATTGCTCAATTTATCTGAAATTGTCTAACGTGCACACACAAGCGTCCAGCAGCAACAGTGCAGCTTATGACAAGTATCCTTACCCTCAGCCCAGGAATGAAGTCACCTCTCTTGTAGTAATCAGTGCTGGCTGCTGCTCTCTCAACGGATGTGCCCATTCCATAGCGGTTATTTTCACAGATGAAAATACAAGGTAACTTCCACAAAGCTGCCATATTGTAAGCTTCGAATATCTGACCCTGAAAGTGTATAAAAATTCAAGTAGTTTCATTTTGCTATCTTTCTCTACACTTCATCATCCTAATAGCTGTTGCTGTACCTGGCAGAGAAAGCTTTCATAAAGGATAAAAAGCCTCATCTTCTACAACCAAGTTTTTGAGGAAAGAAGTGTGTGCTGTGGGGGGGGGGGGGGCGGTGAAGAAGCAACAAACACCATCTTTGGCAGCTAAGGGAAGTGAAAAACTAAATACTGCCACCACTTGTTCCTGTGGTGCCAAAGCAGTAGTACAGACTATGCAGACGAAAAAAAGGAACATGTAAAGATGTGTGACTACTTTGTTTTATGCTTTTTATAAGTTTAAGAGACCCACGGGATAACCAGAATGAACCAGTGTCTGAGAATCAGCATCCAGAGCAGGGCCTCACAGAGTGTCATCCACAGACTGATGACAACTTGGACCATGACAGAAGAAACACAGAAAGGACTTTGACAATGCCGGGAGCTCCAAGAGACTGAGTCTGATCATTACAGTACTGGTTTAAGAATTGGTTGGCAATGGGTTAAAATATTAAAAGGTCCGTTGCCACAGTTTGTGAAGCACTGAGACAGAGCAGAGGAGAGCTCCCTCACAGGAGTGCACCCCTATAAAGCATGTGGGAAACACCCAAGAAGCAAAACTCTAATCTGGCCATAAAACCAAAATTTTGCTTGCCATGTGAATGGCTATTTCAACTAGTAAGTAATATATTCTTTGCAAACTGATCTATGGATATTCAACAGTTTGGAAATAAAACTCTAATCATTACTAAAAGTTAAGAAACACATACTCACCTGATTAGCAGCGCCATCGCCATATAAGGTCAAGCAGACCTCATCTTTTCCATTATACTTACAGGCCAGAGCGATCCCAGCTCCCAGGGGCACCTAGCATTAAGGACAACCATGAAAGGAAGCACAGAAATCCATGAGGGGAGAAATTAATGCTCAGAATTTAAACTTCTGGCCAGAAACTGAGATAGACATTACACTATAGCTACAAAACTCTCCCTACCCCAACCCTATCTCTGCTTACACACTCCAAATATAAACACACCAGTAGAGGGTAATTATTACACTTTACTTTCAACCATGAAGCAATAACATTTCTGTACTCAAAGATTCAACTAATTCTAGATAGCTAAAAAAAGGAAACGTAGGTCAAAAAAACTGTAGAAATATCAATATATTAGAAAGTAAAAGTAAACCAAACAATCTAGATATAATTTTATGCTGTTGCTTCATTATTCACTAACTGATGAGAACGAGGAGGACCACGTAACCACGGAACTTGGCTTCAGATTCTAACTAGGCCCTGAGATCCGATCATCTGCCTCCCGTGGTCTCGCCCCAGCATCAGCACTGTCTATAGCAGGAAGAGATAGGGCAAGGTGGATGTGACAAAGCAATTAATGTACTTAAAGATAAAGAAAAAGGTGACGGTACAGCTCCACCACTAGAAGCTCTTGCATACTTATAAAACGCAACAAATACCTAAAAGAAAAAAATTTAAGTCATTGTCCAAATCTATCTATTAAATGATCAAATGGTAGGGTAGGAAGCAATATGTCTGTTAAGCACTCTTAAGCCCCAAGAGCACTAAAATACTTCAAAGGAAAGTTCTCTAGGGTATGAACCATTGTAAAGGCACAGGCCAGGGCCAAATCTAGAAAAGCACGCAACCCTCATCTTCCACTACCTGAGCTCCAACAATGCCATTGCCCCCGTAGAAATTCTTGGCATACATATGCATTGATCCTCCTTTTCCTTTAGCACAACCTCCTCTTCGTCCTAGAAACAGCACACACACACACATAAGCATCAAAGGCCAAATATACAAAACAAAACCACACCCAAGATTTTACTTAGAGGCTCATCCATTAGATCTCAGAGGCCAATTCTGTTGTATAATCACCTGCCCCTCTATGCAAACACATATTCCTCCTTTTCTCTGGGTCCTTTTATAATAAAGCACAGACTAATCCCACGCCCTTGACCTTTCCAGCATTTCCAGTTCTCTAATCACTGAATTTCCTTTAGATGTTAGCGTAATAGTTCAAGAGTCAAGGGGGGCAAAGGGACAAAGACAGAGGGGATATTAAAAAGGTTCCTAGAATTTAAATTGCATATCATGAAATGTTTCTACTCAATGACTGCTTTATAAAACAGTCATTTCTACTGGCATGATTTAGCAAAAACAAACACAATTCTGATTTTATAGCACTAACTTTTAAAACTTTACCTGGGGGGTCAGATGACCTCGAAAATGGTCAGTTCACTTAAAAGTACAAGTACTACAGCACCAAAAGGGAGAGGGTGTTTTTAATTTGTTTAAACTCAAAAAGGCTTTGCTATTAACTCCTAAGAGTTAGCATCTTAACAGGAAAGATTTGGAAACTTAATTCACTAATTTCCTCATTTTGTAAATTAAAAGCAAACCTGTAAGCTCTGCGAGAATTTCTCGTACAGAAAGCCCACGTGTATAAGTAAAGCCATGAGCCCGATAGGCTGTGATCAGATGGTCTGTGGGATTTATGCCAGCTTCCAGGCCCACACAGCAAGCCTCCTGCATTAAAGGAAGAAGCAGCAATGAGTCAATACAGTGCACATTCCTAGATTAAAGGCTTCCTAGACTAATATGAAACATGTGGCCTAGTTGAACTCTTCATTAATAACCACAGAAAGTACCTCTATCTTCCATCAGGAACAGAGTGGAGGTTAAGGCCCAAGCCAGAAGCCATAAACTAGGAATGCATGGATGTGTTGTTTTCTTTGGTCTATAAGGTACTTTTTAAAAAATCCTGAATCAGGTATCAGTATTAAAACAGACGGAATCTCACATGAAAATTGAGACTTCTGTCTTGTTTTAAAGAAATG
Organism: Mormoops blainvillei; assembly: GCA_004026545.1. Lineage (NCBI taxonomy): Eukaryota > Metazoa > Chordata > Mammalia > Chiroptera > Mormoopidae > Mormoops > Mormoops blainvillei. The sequence continues at coordinate 46,760 of PVJD01010208.1, forward strand.
AACAACAGGAAGCATTAGCCCATATTTCCATATGGCATAAACTGGCTGGATCCAAGTCATGATGTCTGCTGCAAGGGGGACCTGTCCATTCCAGGTTACCACCACTCCTTGTCACCACTCTCTACTTTGTATACCTGGCCTTCTTCACTCGTTTATTCTGCCTTAGCTGGTCCCTGTAGGCATCTGAATTTGTAACCCTTGGTCTAACCTGCCCCCCACACAAAAGAAACAAAAAACCTCTTTACCCTAAAAGTATATCCAATACAGGTGATCACAATACCATAAAGGCATAGGAAATCAGAGATGTGATACATGAATGAATTCTTTAGCATAAGCTTCATAACAGGTCTCAGCATTTTCACTTTTATTCTAAAATACTAGCCTGGAATCCCTGAGATGCATAAGCCAGGATAATAGCCGCTAAGTACAAGTCACACTTAAATACCTAAATAACAAGATTTTATTACAAAACTACCACTCACCTGACCATCACACAAGTGACAGAAACCACGAATAATTTTCTGTTTATACAGCTGATCTGCCTTTAGCTCCATTCGGCGAACAGTCTGCATCATCTTGTAGTATTTGAGCCCATCCTCCCTGGTGAGCACCGTTGTGACAGGGGGGCCCTCCTCCAGCCGGTGAAGATCACACTTCTGAAAGGGAATCAGTTGTCTTCCAGTTACTACAATGTAAACGCTGGCAACCCATTCTAACATCTAACTCCATCACAAATACTATTTAACTCAAAACCCACGAGAGTACATCAGAAATGCTGCATATTGCTTCTGACTCCTTTACTTCTTACAGCATGAAGCTCACTGTGCAATGGGATGGGGTTTTGGAGGACGGAAATCTTTCTAAGATGACTTTCACTGAAAACCCCCAGAAGTCAAATCAGTTATAGGTTGAAAGACAAACTTTCAAAGAAGTATCAAAGAATCTTCTCATTCCAACGTTTTACCAAATCACATTCTAAACTTTGGAGTCTAATTTTTTTCAGCTTTCCCCTCCACCCTAAACACCAGTAAGCTGTTTAGTCAGAAATGTAAATTCTAATTTTTGCTAAACATCTCTGAACCTTTGATACTAGAACATTTGAAAGAAAATGGTGAAAAAGCATGAGTATCAAATGTTCTATTCCAAAGGTAAAACTACCGTATTTTGCCGTGTGTAATGCACACCTTTTTGCCCAAATTTTTGAGGGAAAAGTAAGGATGTGCATTATACATGGGTCATACTAATTCTGTATCTATGTTTTTAATTCCTTTATTTATGCTTATGCATTAAAAGTGTAACTCCAGAAAGCAATAATGATATCCATATGCAAAATAATACCCTGGAATACCATAATCGGTTTTGTTTCTAAATATACATAAATAAAAAATTGAATTAAAACAAAAGATGTTTTCCTGAAAGTTTGGGCCAAAAACATGGGTGTGCATTATACGTGGCGAAATACAGTCTATATCAAAGTGGACCAGTGGAAAAGTTATTAACACAAAGTAAAACACCTTACCTTAATTTCAAATGTAGCATCATTCACAAAATTACGGGATGCCACCAGCACTCTGCTTGCCTTAAAAGACCAAAATATACAAACATATCAGCTTTTAAAAATCATTATTATTATTAATCAGTTATCAGGATGCAGCCCTAGAACTTGAATAAGCCCCATTCATTATATTCACAGGCTTATCCCCCTTCTATTCACTGCACTGAGATCTTGTCCTCCAAAACGAATCCATGCTTTGACCAATGAAACATGATTGTGCTCCTATCTGAAGGCAAACCGCAAAAAGAGAATGGGGGCAAAAACCAAACCAATCCACTCAGCTACTGTTGTCAAAGAAATTACAATGAGGATATAGTGAAGTTAACGGCCAAGTTGAAGAGCCTAGATGATCTGTGGACTTTATTTATGCTAATTTAGTCATAAACAGATATACTGAGCAAGGTTAAGCTTCACTTTCAGAATCGTTCTTCAAATAAAACTATGGTTCAATCTCTATTTCAGGCAAACCAGTTTTCTATGAAACGGATCTATAAGAAAACTATTTCAAACCACTCAAAGTACGAGATAAATACATTAGTGAGAAATGTATAAGACAAAAGAAAAGGTACTCAGCACTCCCTGTCATAAAAACAATGGACTTGAGGGACATTTTACAGTTCGAACAGCCTATTCGTTGGGCAGGTTCCTCCTGAAGCCCCAGGGGGGAGAGATGCTTTCTACAACAGTGTTCCCTTCTGATGTCTGAGTGCCTGTCAGTGCTTGGGGGTAAAAAGCTGGGAGAAGTGTCTCCTTTTCATTCTTGCAATCAAACATGCCTGCTTGCAGCCATAGTATTCTACGTGATGGCTAAGGTCCAGGTTAGATCACAAACACTGAAGTAATTAATATTATTGTACTACTTTAGCCACATTCTGCCAAATTTTCACACACTGAGTGTGTAGACCAACATGATTTTTTTCATGGAAACTTGAAGCACATTCTTCAGACCCTACAAAAAGTACTTTTGATATGCCCATAGAGTCATCCAACTTCAGCACTGGACTTGATCTTATTGAGAAGAGTTAAGATTGACTTGATAAGTGAACCTCCAGGCATGCGAGCCTGCAAGCAGAAAAATACTACCATCTTATCTCTTTACCCAGAAGTGTATCATTATCTAATAAAGCCAACCAGTAAAGACAATGACACCGCTGGAGGAAAAAAAAAGCTGAAATTCTAGAAATAAATGCTTTAGTTAAGTTAGAGGTAAAGCCCATTAGTATGCCTAAGAATAAGTGAAGAATATTGAGAAATCTGGGAAGAAATGGAGGTGAGAGGGGTGAAGTGACAAATAAAAGGTTATGTTTGGCAATCACGAAACAGACATATTAACAGCATTTTGGCAGTTAAAAAAATTATTTTGGACTTCCAGTAAAGATAAGGGAGTAGGTAAATGCTGTGCTCACTTCCTCCTATGACCACGTCAAAATAACAACTAAATTACAGAGCAACCATCATTGAGAGCCACCTAAAGATTAGGTGATCACAAGTCCTACAGCTACGGAATTAAAGAAGCCACACTGCGACTGGTAGGAGGGACAGAGCCACACAACAGGCAGGCCCCACACCCATGTGTGGCAGATAAAAATGGAGAGGCATATCTCAGCTGCAGAGAGCCCCCTGTGGAGCAAGGGGTCCCAGCCCAACAACAGGCTCCTCAGCACAGGGTTCCAGTGCTGGGAAGAGAAGTCCCCATAACATGCGGCTGTGAAAATCAGCAAGGGTTACGTCTCATGGAAGGATACTGGACACCTAGACACTACAGGTCTTGAAGAGCCCATGCACAGACTTGCTCGCTCACAAACTCACTTGCTCTGGCCTCCAGTGCAAAGGCAGTAGCTCAAAAAGCACTGGGGGTATAGGGACGACTAAGCTGACTAGCTTCAGGGTGAGGACTGGAGGGACAGGGTAGGGACAGCTCTCTCCAGGGATGGAAGTACTGAGAAGTATCACTGTTCCTTTGTTGAGCCTTCTCCCCACACAGCCAGCCCAGTGGAGGGTGCGTCAAATCTGAGCTCTCCATTAATCTGGCTCACGCAGCTCACCCAGCCCTGGGATTCCCTGAGACCCCTCCCCATCCAACTTGCACACCTGGCCAGAGTCTCTTCCAGTGGCTCCTCCACACAAGCAGCCTGCCTCAGTTCACACTTCAGACTTTCCCAGGTCTGAACCCCAAACAAGCAGTGGCTGGCCTCAGCATGCCCTGTACCTCTTGCTAAGCTACCCCAAGTCCAACATAAGTGAAAGCCAGTCTCGACTTGCATTGTATCTCCCACCAGGCAGCCCCAAACTTTGCATAAGCGGCAGCTAGTCTTAGCTTGGAACACAGCCTCAACTAAGCAGCCAAAAATGCGGCACAAGTGGCAGCTGGCTTCAGCACACACAGAGGTACCTAACAAAGGGTCCTAAACTTGACACTAGTGGTAGGCAGCCCTGGTTCACAGAAAAGCCTCCAAACCCGGCACAAGATGCAACCAACAGCAGATTACTCTGTGGCACTTACCAGGCAGCCCCAAGCTGGGGGAAAGTGGTGGCTGAACTTCAGAAACACCAGAACTCCTCCTCAGAGGCTCCAGAACCAACACACCTGGTGGCTGGCTTCAAACCACACCACAGCACCACCTGACCACCTCCATAAACAACACATCCAAAGGGTGGACGCAGCTGGCACCAGGGCCCTGCTAAAATGACTCCTGCTCCGTGATGTCAGGCTCCACACAACAGCTCGTCCAATGTAGTCATGTCCACTCACAGCCAGTCCAGCCTGAGGGTCAATCCTACCAACGGACATGCCAACAGCAATCAAGGTTCAACTACCCACACAAGGGACACTCCTAGAAACACCTGGCTCAGGTGACCGAGGAGGCTTGTGACCCTAGAAGACAGCTACTACATAATGCCACCCTACCAAGCCCAGGAGACATAGGTCTACCTAATACATAGAAACAAACACGGGGAGGCAGCCAAAATGAGGAGACAAAGAAACATGGCCCAAATGGAAAAACAGATTAAAACTCCAGAAAAAGAGAGAAAGAAAATGGAGGTAAGCATCTATCAGATGCAGAGTTCAAAACACTGGTTAGAATGATTCTAAATGAACTTAGGAGAAGAGTAGATGAACTCAGTGAGAACTTACAGAAAGAGGAAATGTAAAAATGGAGATAGAAAACATAAAAAAGAACCAGTCAGAAATGAATAAATTAGAGGGAATCAACAAAAGGTCAGATGAAGCAGAGGACAGAATCAGTGATCTGGAAAACAAGGTAGCAGAAAATACCCAATCAGAACAGCAAAAAGAATCCAAAAAACAAATGACGATAGTATACAGGGCCTCTGGAACAATATCAAGCATACCAACTTTCACATGATAGGGATACCAGAAGAAGAGGACAGAGAACACAAGGGATTGAGAACCTATTCGAAGAACTAATGACTGAAAACTTCCCTAACCTGGTAAAGGAAACTGACATAAAGGTCCAGGAAGTGCAGAGAGTCCCAAACAGGATGAACCCAAAGAGGCCCACACCAAGACACATCAAAATTAAAATCCCAAAGGTTAACGACAAAGAGAGAATCTTAAAAACAGCAAGAGAAAAGCAGTTACCCACAGAGAAGTTTCCATACGACTGTCAGCTGATTTCTCAAAAGAAACTTTGTAGGCTAGAAGGAAATGACACAAAATATTCAGTAATGAAAAAGCAAGGACCTACAAGCAAGATTGCTCTACCCAGCAAGATTATCATTTGAATTGAAGGACAGATAGTTTCCCAGACAAGAAAAGGCTAAAGGAGTTATCATAACTAAACCAGTATTATAAGAAATGTTAAAGGGGTTTAAGAAAAGAGAAGATCAAAAATATGAGTAAGAACATAAACACAACAGTAGGAAGATCAATTATAATTACTAATTACAACTAATTACAACAATAAGTAAAGGGATACACACACAAAAGCAAAAACTAATGACAAAAAACATAAATAAGGAGAGAGAAAAAAGTGTAATGATTTTAGAATGTGTTTGAACTTCAGCAACCATCAACTTAAAATAGACTGCTATAAACATAGCTTGGTATATAAGAAGCACATGGTAACAACAAATCAAAAATCTTTAAGAGATATACAAGAAATAAAGAGAAAGGAATCCAAACATAACACTATAAAAGGTCATCAATATACAAGAAAAGAGAGCAAAAGAATATGTAAGAGAGAACTACAGAAACTATCAGAAAACAGCCCTGACCTGTTGGCTGGACATCATCCTGAAAAGCAAAAGGTCCCCTGGTTTGTTTCCTGGTCAGGGCACATGCCCAGGTTGCGGGTTCAGTCCCCAGAAGGAGTGCAAATGAGAGGCAATCAATCAATGTCTCTTTCTCACATCGATGTTTCTCTCCCTCTCTTTCTCCCTCCCTTCCTCTTTCTAAAAATAAATAAGTAAAATATTTTTAAAAATCAGAAATCAAACAAAAAAAGCTGAGGTAGCAATACTTATCAGACAAAAATAGGTGAAAGGAGTCAAGTTAAAGAAGCTGAAAGTCATAACAGAGGTGTGAGTGTATCATTATTTTTAACTGTGGAGACTGCTGAAATGATTACCATTTGTTTTCTCTGGAGAGCCATAAAAAGCTTCTTTGTTAAGAGGGGTTTCCTCTTTGAGATATGGAAAAACACACTTGCATTTTCAAAAATAAAAACTTTAAGTTCCTAAATGCATGGCAACCATTCAGGTAACGGAGAAAATGTTTTTAAAATTCCAGATTCTACCAGTATAAGTGAAAATTTTTACCTACTACTTAAAAAACCAAAAGAATACTAGTAGTAAAGATCTCACAAAAGGAGTTATAATGGAGATGCAAACAATAAGACAAAAAATCAAAATTTTAAATGCAACTTAATCTTCTGTGAAATGAAAACTGAAAACTCACAACTTCATTCAAATATGAAATCACAGGTGCTTGAGTACCTGGAGTAATGTAAGCTACACTGGGCTCTCTGTTTTCATTTTAAAGACTGTCAACTCTCTGTAGGAGGCAAGAAGATCCAGAATCTGAAGATTATGGTGGGTTGGCTGAAGGGTGACAAGTAGACAGAGAAAGGAGTGTGACAATGTCCACCTAGGCTAGACCCCAGTAACCCCCAATGCTCTCAAACCCTGAGAAATGAACACCATAATAAATTACACCAACATTTCCACTTAGGTTCTCTAAGATACACCTACTTTAATTCACGCAATGAATTGGTTAAAAGATAAATTCCTTGAACCTGTTTGTATCACTTATGCTTAGGGAGAAAATGGTTATTTCTGTCTTGATAGGATTAACATCTGATAATTTTATAGACACTTTTGCAAATCAGTTTCAAATTGATAGTTTCTGTCTTGATAAGGCTAACATCTGATATGGTGACTTAATTTTAAAGAGTTTTGCAAATCAAAATTTCAGACCCAAAGCCACTGGGAACCTGGCATGCTGTAGAACAAGAAACTTGTCCAGCCCCATATACAGGCAGCTTTCAAGTGTTTTCATTCTGCTAACAATTATCGTTTTAGCATTAAAAAATATGGGTTTTTTAAAAAGTATAGGTCTATGGCAATTCTAAAGCAAACACTTTGAACACTCTAAGTAGCCTGTGTTAACACAACTGAAATCTCCCGATGAATGAGCACGCTAGACTCAAGAGCCCAAGGTACACTGAGCACTCTAGGAATATCTCATCATTTACTACAGTTTATAGAAACACTGATTAGCTGATTTGCTCTGTTGTGGGAAGCGGGAGCTATTAAAAAGGGTTTCAGGTCAGAGACTCGCATAATCTAGGGTTAATACATAATTGTTTAAAAAATATTCTTCTCACCCTGCCTGGTGTGGCTCAGTGGATTGAGGGCCGGCCTGCAAAGCAAAGGGTCGTCAGTTTGATTCCCCAGTCAGAGCACATGCCTGGGTTGTGGGTCAGGCCCCCAGTAGGGGGTGCATGAGAGGCAACCACACATTGATGTTTCTCTCTTTTTTCTACCCTTCTCCTCTGTTTAAAAATAAAATAAATAAAATCTTAAAAACTATATTTTTCTCTATGCCTTTGTTTAATTAATGCCATACGCAGACAACAGGAAAAATATGCAAAACAGCCAAAAAACCGGGGTAGCTCAAAGTAAGGAGCATTAGCTCTTTCGCTGTCTCTCATCCTCATAAAAAATAAAAAGAAAAAAAATGTTATACACGGGGAATCCATTTTCATTCCACTACAATAGTCTACTCTCGATAAAAATTTTTGACTGAATGAAGTACCATTCCACTCTTTTATGTAGTTAACAGATTGTTACAACTCAAAATTCATTTCTATTTGATATGGGCTGTATTATATGATTTCTGAAGAGGCCACAGTTTTACTAAGGCAAAGATGAAGTACAATTTGCATTCCATGCCAACACATTGCTGGAAGATTGGAAAAACACAACCAGGAGTACTTTGGACAGTTGAGGGAATTAGGCTCTGATTTTAAATGACTTCTCTGTTCACAGGGAGAGATACAGAGTTAAATGATTTGAAAACACACACAAATTTCCCTTTTCCTGCCGATAATTACAAAAAATTCTATCGAAGCTTTTTCTTTTTAATGTAATCCTTTAAATGTAACGTAATACAGAACTAAGACCCCATATAATGTTGAGAACATGTTTGTATTACTTGCATTCAACTGAAAACTTGTGGAAAATGAGATAAAACATGTGAAATACCTATCCTCATGCCTGGCACATATTAAGAGCTCAATAAATGCTGGATATATCATGTGTATATGAAGACTAACAATGGTGAAATGCACTTCTCCTTCAGGAAAATCCAGTTACAATTCAAATACTTAACAATCGATTAATCAAATTGTGTTTTGTAGTTATTTCAGTCAACGGGATTCCTAGAGGGGTACACTTCCCACCTTTTGACCATCTATGCCCCTACTAAGTGTTAGGAGCTGGTGGAAAGTTACCAGGAAAAGAGGAGGAGGTATCAGAGCCCTACACCCCAGATAACGGCAGGGGTGAGGAACTAGGCAGCGATGGGACGACCGCAATTAATCTTAGAGTGCACACATCAGACTTCAAGGAGAAGGAGGAGGAAAAACAGAAAAGTTTGAGTCAAAACAGGACCCCCTTAGAATCTGCCCACCAACAGTTATTTCAGCCAATAAAGCAATTAGGCAGCATTTTAATGCTCCAATAGCTAACCCGCTGCATTCGCTTCTG
>PVJD01010209.1:0-23760 GCA_004026545.1 Mormoops blainvillei
AAAGCCTCAAAACAAAGGACCCTCTGGGGAGCAGCCTGCGCCATTCCATTTCCCCTATTCTTTCCCACACGTCCTTCTTCACAGGCACACAGGTCCTAAACTTTAAAGCAATGGTGAGCTGGCAGACTGTCCCAGGCTAATTCTTGAACCTGTCCCCAAAGCCTCCTTTTCTCTGATGTCCCAGTGGGCTAAGGCAGCCCAGCCAACGCTCTCCTGTCGCTTCTTCTCTGCTAAGTCTTCCTTGTTTCACAGTCCTCAGCTTTCATAAATGTATCCTCACAGTCATCTGGACTTGCGTTGTGAAATCTTTCCTACATGAAGTCAAGAACTCACACACTACCAACTGTCCCTGCTCAGAGTAGCTCGAGGCCAGGCCCTTGTCCGACAACATCTAGGACCTATATTACATTAAAGTATTTTACAACATATAAAAGACTGCTCTTCCTCTTGAAGGATTTGCAAAATAATTGAAAAATTGATCTAGGTATAAAGAGCACTTCAGAATGATCATTAGGCTCCACTCATATTCTACTGTCCTTTTTTCCCCCAATTTTCACTTTCTCATTCCTCCAGACATATGGCCTTCTATTCTCTTATTCCACCATCTAGATTTGCCTGCATGACTCCAAGTTCAAATCGCATCAGCAAAACGTTTATCGAAACTGATATGTACCTTCTATTAAGCATTAGATCCTTTCTTCATATATTTGGGCCAAAGGCTGTATTGTACAAGAGTAGAATCTCCAAGTAGGTATTACTGTTTTTTGCATCAATGGTGGTCAAAGATTGACATCTCCCTCAGTTGGAAGAGTTTCTTTGACCTTGATGGAGGAAATCCTACTGTATTTGAATAAATAAATTCCTGAGTTTGGACAATTTATGCTTATGTGTATAACAACTAAAAAGCTGAACAAGTTGTCAGCTTTTTAAAAAATTAATTAATTTATTTTTTCCGTTTCAGCACTCTGGAGGATATAGCAGAGAACTTTGGGTAAGAACAGAGCAAGTCTATGGTGTTCTTTCCTGATATATATAAATATATAAGTATAAATTATAAATACGTATATATATTCACACACAAACACACAGGGTCTGCCACAAATAACACCCCTTTTTATTACAAAATCTTTTATTACAAAATTACAAGCATGTAATTCTGTAAAATAATAATATCACACTGAAGCATACCAAATGACTTTTTAGGTGAAATGTTCGAATTAAAGCTATAATTTATTACACCCATATTGTTACCCTACCAATCACACTCCAGCAAGCCTTACTTCTGCCGGGCCCTGTATGCATGTGTTTGTGTGTATAGTTGGTTCTATTTCTCTGGAGTATCCTGACTAATGCACTGGGCTTGCTCCAATTTCCCACTTACCACTACAGCCACCCCCTGCCACAGCTCTGTTGGCACAGTAGTTCAACCAAGGTGAGATAGGCTGTAAAATAAAACCAGCAGCTTTGCTGCTGCTGCTGCTGCTGCTGCTGCTGCTGAATGGAACTCACTTGATTTAGAGCGTTGTCAGTTTAAGTAGTGATCTCAGTGGGAAGTGGACAAAAAGGGCTGCTAACCTGAGGCTGCGGGACAGTTTGGGGCAGGCAGGGAACCAGCAGATTAGTATGGGATGTAACAGGGAATGCCAGGAAGTAAGACAGCCATAGTAGACTTGATAAGCAATCCACATATCCTATGTACACGCCCACCCATCCTTGACCTACAGTGATTATCTGAATGCACCGAGGAAAAGCAAGAGAGACCAGCAGGAAGGAAAAGGTGGAGCGGATTTGAGAACAGTTTGAAGTTTGAATGTGTTTCCCAGCCCACACACAGATCCATGAGCAGATAATGGACGCATACTGACTGCTGGTGTTTGAACAAAACCTTGGAGCAATCTTTAGTTAAACACTAAACTACGCAGACACAAATATCAACCCCCAGAAAGATAGTCTTTAAAAATATAAGCAAGGTACAAAATCTGAGCAGAGACATAAACAGCCACACACTGTAGTGGAGACAGAGGTTATAAACTTAGTTTATGTAAGTTAGTAAATTAGCAAGCAAACAACAATAAAAAAATACATGTAGAAGGCAAAATCAGAATCCAGTGTTGTTACGATACTTATCTAAAATGTGCACTATTCACCCCCAAATTATGAGACAGGTAAATAGACAACCAAGTAAAGAAATTGATTCAGAAATTTAATTCTTCTCACACTCAAAGAAAGCCCTGAGCAGATGGGTTCTGTGGTAAATGTAATCAAATATTTCAAGAAACACAATCACACCTATTATTTACAAACTATTTCAAAAGTACAGAAGGCAAAAAGGAAAAAAGAAACAAAACAAGAAGAACAAAAAAAGAAAAAAAAAGGAAAAAAATTAGAGGAGGCGAGAATGCTTCCCAACTCCTTCTGTGAGGCCAGTATTACTCTGATACAAAAGACATCAGAATAAAATTACAGATTGATATCCCTGATGAACGCACATGAAAGAAATCTTAAAAATATTAGTGCACTAAATTCAGCAACATATAAAAAGTATCATAAAACATGACAAAGTGGAATTTGTCCCAGAGATGCAAGTTGGTGTAATATTTAAAAAAACAATTAAATTAACCATATTAATAGATTAAAGGACAAAAGTTTATCCCAATAGATACAGAAAAATCCTTTGACAAAACTCAACACGTTGTCATAATGAAAACACTCAACAAACTAGGATTATAAAGGAATTTTCCTAACCTGATAAAGAAGATCTATGAAAGATCTTTAGCTAATATATATAATTATGAAAGACTGTATATGTTATCTTTAAGACCAGACAAAAGACAAGAGTGTCCACTGTCATCACTTCTATTCAACTTTATACTGGAGATTCTAGCTAGTGCAAGAAAAATAACAAAAATATTTTATTTAAAAAAATATTTTATTTACTTTTACTGTATTTTTTCCCATTACCATTTAGTCCTCTTATAATCCCTCCCCCCACAATCACCACACTGTTGTCCATGTCCATGAGCCCTTTGCCTTTTTGCTCAACCCCTCCACATCCTACCTTCCCCCACCTTAGCTGTCATCCTGCTCTCTACCTATGAGCCTGTCTCTATTTTGCTTGTTAGTTCAATTTGTTCATTAGATTCCACATAGAGTGAAATCGTATGGTATGTGTCTTTCTCTGTCTGGCTCATTTCACTTAGCATAATGATCTCCAGCTCCATCCATACTGTTGCAAAGGGGAATGTTTTTCCTTTTTTATGGTCTAGTAGTATTCCATTGTGTAAATGTTCCATAGTTGTTTTATTCAGCCATCTACTGATGGACACTTGGGCTGCTTCTATGTCTTCACAATTGTAAATAATGCTGCAATGTACATAGGGACACATGTTCTTTCAAATTAGTGTCCTGGGTTCCTTCGGATATATTCCCAGAAGTGGGATTGTTGTATGAAAAGGTAGATACATTTTTTTTGAGTTATCTCCATACTGCTTTCCAGAGTGGCTGCACCAGTCTGCATTGCCACCAACAGCGCAAAAGAGTTCCCCTTTCTCCACATTTTCCCTAGCACTTGCTGTTTATTAATTTATTATGATAACCATGCTGACGGATGTGAGATGATATCTCATTGTGGTTTTAATTTGCATTTCTCTGATAATCAGTGGTGTTGAGCATCTTTTCATATGTCTATTGGCCATCTGTATGTCCTATTTGGAGAAGTGTCTATTCAGTTCCACTGCCCATTTTTTAATCGGGTTGCTTGATTTTTGGCATTGAGTTTTGAAAGTTCTTTATAAATTTGGGGTATTAACCCCTTATCAGATGTATTGGCCAATATGTCCTCCAATTCTGTGGGTTGTCTTTCTATTTGTTGATGTTTTCCTTTGCTGTGCAAAAACATTTTGGTTTGATATAGTCCCATTTGTTTATTTTTTTCCTTTTCTATCCCTTGCCTGTGGAGATATATCTGATAAAATATTGCTATGAGCAATGTCCGAGATTTTGCTGCCTATGTTTTCTTCTAGGATTTTTATGGTTTTGGGTCTAAAGTTGATGTGCTTAATACATTTTGAATTCATTCTTGTGTGTGGTATAAGGAGGTGGTTTTGTTTCATCTTTCTGCATGTGTCTATCCAATTTTACCCACACCATTTATTAAATAAACTATGTTTAGCTCATTTTAAGTGCTCGCTTCCTCTGTCAAATATTAATTGACTATAACGGTATGGGTTTATTTCCAGGCTCTCTATTCTGTTCCATTGATCTATGTACCTGTTTATATGTCAATACCATGCTACTTTGATTATTATGGCCTTAGGTTATATTTTAATAATAGGTAGCATGATTCCTCCAGCTTTACTCTTCTTTATCAATATTGCTGTTCTTATGTGGGGCCTTTTGTGGTGCCATATAAATTTTTGAAATATTTCTTCTAGTTTTGTGAAATACGTCATAGGAATCTTGATAGGAAATTCACTGAATCTATAGATTTCTTTGGGTAGTATGGACATTTTAATGATGTTAATTCTTCCTATCCATGAACACGGTATGTGCTTCCACTTTTTGTCTCTTCTTCTATGTCTTTCTTTAGTGTCTTAGAATTTTTCAGAGTACAGGTCTTTTACATCCTTGGTTAGGTTTATTCCTAGGTATTTTATTATTTTTGAAGCAATTGTGAATGGGATTGTTTTCTTAATTTCCCTTTCTGTTAGTTTGTTATTGGCATATAAAAATGCAATTGATTCCTGGATATTAATTTTGTATCCTGCTCCTTTGCTGAATTCATTTATCAGTTCTAGTAGTTTCTTGGTGGAGTCTTTGGGGTTCTCTATGTACACTATCATGTCACCTGCAAATACAGTTTTACTTCATCCTTTCCAATTTGGATGCCTTTTATTTTTTCTTCTTGTCTGATTGCTGTGGCTAGGACTTCCAGTGCTATGTTGAATAAGACAGGTGAAAGCAGACCTCTCTGTCTTGTTCCCAATCTTAAGGGGAACGCTTTTAATTTTTGCCCATTGAGTACAATGCTGGCAGTGATTTTGTAATATCTAACAAAAATATTTTATAGCCATTCAGATTGAAAAAGGAGTAAAACAGTCTTAATTTGCAGATGACATGATATTTAGAAAATCCTAAGGAATGCACACAAACACACACATTACTAAAATTAATAAACTTAGTAAGATTATAAGACACAAGATCCATGTACAAAAATTAATTGTATTTCTATACACTGACAATGAACAATTCAAAAGTGCAATTAGAAAAACATTCTTAATAACATCAAAAATAATAAAATAATTAGGAACAAATTTAATAAAAATAGAAAATTTTTATACTGAAAACTACAAAACATTGTTAAGATAATTTAAAAAAATTTTGTTGAATTTATTGGGATGACATTAATTAATAAAATTATATAGGTTTCAAGGGTAGAGCTATATAATGCATCATCTGTATATCGTATTGTGTGTTTACCACCCAAAGTCAAGTCTCCTTCCAATGTATTTTTTTCTTTCTTCCTTTCTTTCTTTCTTTCTTTCTTTCTTTCTTTCTTTCTTTCTTTCTTTCTTCTTTTTTATTTATTTATTTTTAGAGAGGGGTTGGGGGAGAGAGAGAGAGAGGGAAGCATTCATTCAATTTTTCCCTTATTCATGCATTCATTGGCTTTTTCTTTTACCTGCCTTGACTGGAGATCAAACCTGCAACTTTGGCATATTGGGATGACACTCTAACTGACTGAATTACCCTGGCAGGGCCAAGATAAATTTTAAAATATCTGAATAATTGGGAGAGACATTCCATGTTAATTGATTGAAAGCCTCAATATTGCTAAGATTGCAAGTTTCCCCAAACTGACTAGGCGACTCTAAAATTTATATGGAAATGCAAAGCTACTAGAATAGCCAAAATAAATTTGAAAAGTAATACAAAGTTGAAGGATTTACAGTACCCTATTCCAAAACTTATAATAAAGCTACAGTCATTCAGACTGTGTGTTATTTGCATAAGGACAGGCATGTAAATCAATGAAACAGAATTAGGAGTCCAGAAATAAACCCACATGTTTATGATCAATTGATTTTTCACCAAGGCTCTTAGACAATTCAATAGGAAGGGGATAGTCCTTGCAACAAATGATTCTGTGTGGATTTAATATTCATATTATGCCAAAATTAATTTAGACTCCTTACACTACAAACAAAAAAGTAAAAATAGATCATACACTTAAATGAAAAAACTAAAACTATAAAAATTCTAGGAGAAAATATTTTTAACCCTTGGTTAAACAAAGTTTCTCATATATGATACTGAAAGCCCCAGCAGCAATGACACAAATATAAATAAATTAGACTTCATCAAAATTAAAAATTTGTATTTCAAAGGATACCATCAAGAAAGTGAAAAGACAACCCACAGAATGGGAGAAAATATTTGCAAACCATGTAAATATTAAGGGAAGTAATCTAGAATATATAAAGAATCCTTACAACTCAATAATAAAACTACAAATAAAAAATTGGGCAAAAGATCTGAATATACATTTCTCCAAAGAAGATATACAAATGGCCAATAAGAACATGAAATATTGTTCAACATAATAAATCATCATGGAGATGCAAATTAAAACTGAAGCAGGATAATAAGCAGCTAGGAAAATTCCTTGGCAAGTGGAATAGGGGAAACTGAGACAGCTGAAAAATGGGCTGAGCAATTTACAGCCAGGTGCAGATGGTCACTAGCATGAAAGGCCCCAGGTGCCTGGCTTCCTGGCAGGGGGCAAAACTTGGAAGATAAGGACCTCACCCTCAGGGTAACCTCTCTCCTCTCCTGGCCTTTCCTCCCTGAAGACAACATCGAGGCCTCAGCTGTATGTCAGCTCAAAGTCCAGAAAAGCAGCAAAAGCAGACAAATGACACCACAGCTGACCTTGGGACCAGATGCATTGAATAATGAC
This sequence comes from Mormoops blainvillei, assembly GCA_004026545.1. Taxonomy (NCBI): domain Eukaryota; kingdom Metazoa; phylum Chordata; class Mammalia; order Chiroptera; family Mormoopidae; genus Mormoops; species Mormoops blainvillei. The sequence continues at coordinate 6,959 of PVJD01010209.1, forward strand.
CCCCACGACCCTGAGAGGACACACCTGGAAAGCTGATGAATACTCTATTGAGATCCTCCCCTGGGACGTCCCCTTGGCTCTCCACACTTAAAAGCCTCTAGGGTGAAGGACCCAGTGCGCTCTCCATAGGCCTCCTGGAAGCATGCCTGTGCCTTTTCCCTCCACCTCCCCCACTGCTTTTCCCACAGACATGCATCTCCTAAACTCTGGGGGACCCTACAAGCCTTGTAACTAGAGCTGCAATGTGCAATGGCAGTTCATCCCGTGCAAAACCCCCGAAACTTTCCCGAAGGCCCTTTATTCTCTGATTTCTAGTGAGCTAAAGCAGCCCTGCCAAGGCTCATTTCTTTCCTATAACATTTCCAGAGAGCCAAGACAGCCCTGCTTAGTCTCCCCTGTTGCTTCTTCTATGCTAATCCCTTCCTTGTTTTACTGTCCCCAGCTTTCATAAATGCACCCTCAGAGTTCAGAGTACCTGATATACTCCTATCTAGGAGACTCAACAACCTCCTCCTTTGTTGGAGACACAAATTCTAGCCACTATCTTACAGCAGAGACTTCGGGCATGCTTTCGGAAGAAGAAATCTGATGATAATGAGACTGAGAGGCTACAGTTTGTTTATTACAGTCATCGATAATATTATATTATAACAGTACAGAACTATTTCATGAGTGTGGTCAATATTTCCTCTGATTGTAAGATGTCAAGTACAGCGTAGGAAATATAGTCAATAATACCGTAATCACTACATATAGTCTCAGTTGGGGATTGGAAATATCGGGGGAACATTTTGTAAAGCATATGATTGTCTAACCATTGTGCTGTACTCCCAAAACTAATAAAAAAATAATATCAAATGTAAACTGTAATTCAAATGATTTTTAAAAATTCAAAATTCACCATGGCTGGTGTGGCTCAGTGGGCCAGGCATCATTCCACAAACCTAAAGGTCACAGGTTCTATTCCCCATCACGGCACATGCCTGGGTTTCGGGTTCGGTCCCCAGTCAGGGCACCTATGACAGGCAACCAATCCATGTTTTACTCTCAAATTGATGTTTCTCTCTCTCTCTTTCTCTGTCCTTTCCCCATCTCTAAAATCATTAAACATGTCCTTAGGTGAGATTTAAAAAATTTAATTCATTTTACAGCAGAAAAAAGAAGATATTGAACAGTAAAGGCATTGGCAAAGTCTCCACTGCCTTTACATAAATTGTACCGTTTTTGAGATATTTACATGGGTACCTAAAAACAACACTTGGTTATTAATTTAATCAAAATGATAAAATATTCTAAATTAACCATAGAAGAAGCCAACATGGTTATAAGTAACCTGAGTTCTTCCACCTTTGTTCTTTGACATTTGGGTGCAGTTTTAAAAACTCAAGGGCATAATAAAGGCAATAAAATTCAGATGAAATTATTCTTGTGATAAGTGAAATGTCTATTATAAGCAAGAGTACACAGAAAGTAAATATAACATCATATTATCCCTTGATAAAAGCTTGAAGAACAATTTATCATCTTTAATTATTTTTTACTTTGAAATAATCATACATTCACAGGACATTGCAAAGAAATATAAAAGTAAATTCTGTGTACCCTCCCCTCACCCCTGATTTTCCCAATGTTGACAACTTACACAATTATAGTACAATATAAAAACCAAGAAATTAATATTGGTACAATCCAGAGATTATTCAGATTTCGACAGTTTTACATGCACTTGTGTGTGTAACTCCATGTTGTTTTATCTCATGTGTAGCCTTGCGTAACTACTACTACAATTAAGAAACTCAACTAACGTCACCCCAAGACTCATTCCTTTTATTCATTTGTGTCACACCAATGTCCTCCCTACCATTCTCATTTCTGGAAACCATGAACCTCTTCTCCATCTCTATAACTGTGTTATCTCATGAATGTTACATAAACAGAATGAGGTGGTATGTGAGCATTTAAGATTGCCTTTTTCGTCACTCAGGACAATGTCCTTGAGGTTTACCCAAATTATTACATGTATCAATAATTCATTCTTTTATTACTGCAGAGTAGTATTTCATGGTATGGATATACCAAGTGTATTTAACCATCCATCCAATAAAGGACATTTGGGAATTTTATAGTTTTTGATTATTACAAATAAAACTGCTATGAACATTCATGTACAAGTTCCTGCATAAAAATAAATCTTCATTGCTTTGGGATAAATGTTGAGTATAGTTGCTGGACCATACATTAAGTCCATTTATAGTTTCGAAAGAACTGCCAAAATATTTTTCCAGAGAGGCTATACATTTTACAGTCCTACCAGCATTGTATGAATGATTCATTTTCTCTACATGCTAACCAGCATTTGGTGTTATCAGTATTTTTTTATTTTAGTTATTCTGTTAGGTGTGTAGTGATATATCATTTTAGTTTTAGTTTGCATTTCTCTAATGGTTAATGATGTTGAACATCTTTTCATGCACTTATTTGTCATCTGTGTTTCCTCTTGGGTAAAATGTGCATATCATTTGTCCATTTTCTAATTGGATTGCTCATTTTTTGTAATGCTGAGTTTTGAGTTTTTAATACAGGGTCCAGCACAAGTAATGCCCTTTTTATTACAAAATCTTTTATTATAAAGTCATAAGCATGTAATTCTGTAACATAACAATATCACACTCAAGCATACCATATGACATTTTAGGTGAAATGTTCAAATGAAAACTATCAATTATTACACCCATATTATTACCCTACCAACCACACTCAAGCAGGCCTTACTTCTGGACCCAGTATATTTTACATGCAAGGACTTTATCGGATACATAATTGCAAACATTTTACCACAGACCGAAATTTGTTTCTTTATCCTCTTCACAGAATTGTTCACACAGAAAAAGTCATTCTTTTAGATGAGGTCTAATTTGTCAACTTTTCATTTTATCAATTGTGCTATTTGGTGTCAATCTAAGAACTTTGCTTAGTTCTACCTAGGTCCATGTTTTTTAAATAAGTTTTGTAGTTTTACATTTTACATTTATGCTCATAATCCATTTAGAGTTAATTTTTATATACAATTTAGATCAAGGTTCATTTTTTTGGTAATCGATATCCAGTTTCTTTAGCACCATTTATTGAAAATGCCATTCCCTCTCCATTGAATTGCTTTTGCTTCTTTGTCAAAAATTACTAGGCATATTGGTGGGGATCTATTTCTGGGTTCCGTATTCTGTTCCATTGATCTATGTGTCTATCCCTCTGCAATTTATCATTTTAATAGAAAAAAGTCAAATTCTAGCCCTGGCTGGTGCGGTTCAGTGGATTAAGCACTGACCTGCGAACTGAAAAGTCACTGGTTCGCTTCACAGTCAGAGCACATGCCTGGGTTGCAGGACAGGTCCCCAGTTGGGGGCATGTGAGAGGCAACCAGTCAATGTTTCTCACACATTGATGTTTCTCTCCTCCCTTCCCCTGCCTTAAAAAAAAAAGTCAGATCATAGTCTTACATTAATACAATATTGGCAGTAAAATTAGACAAGATCGTTTTTTATTATGAACAAACCCATCGAAACAGCCAAACCTGAGGAAAAATGTAATACATTTTATTTCTTTAAAAAAAATTATTATTATTTTATTGTTGTTTAATTACAATTGTCCCCATTTTTCCCCCATTGCTCTCCCCTGCCCTTCACACCCCCAACTCCCACATTTAATCCTCCCCACACCCTCTTGTCTTTGTCCATGTGTCCTTTACACATGTTCCTTGATGAGCTTACCCCTTCTTTCGCCTGTTTTCTCCCTCCCCCCACCCCACCCATCTGGTTATTGTCAGTTTGTTCTTTATTTCATTGTCTCTGGTTCCATTTTGCTCCTTTGTTTGTTTTGTTGATTAAGTTCCACTTACAGGTGAGATCACACGGTATTTGTCCTTCACTACCTGGCTTATTTCACTTAGCATAATGCTCTCCAGATCCATCCATGCTGTTGGGAATGGTAGGAGTTCTTTCTTTCTGCTGCATAGTATTCCACTGTGTAAATGTGGCACTATTATTTTTTTAATCCACTCATTTACTGATGAGCACTTAGGTTGTTTTCAGCACTTGGCTATTGTAAATAACGCTGCTATGAACATTGGGGTGCATAGGTCCTTTTGACTTGGTGTTTCAGGATTCTTAGGGTATAATCCCAGCAGTGGAATTGCCAGGTCAAAAAACAGTTCCATTTTTAGTTTTTCGAGAAAATTTCATACTGTTTTCCACAGTGGCTATACCAGTCTGCATTCCCACCAACAGTGTACGAGGGTTCCCTTTTCTCCACATCCTCACCAGCACTTGTTGTTTTTTGATTTGTTTATGATGGCCGTTCTGACTGATATGGAGTGGTATCTCATCGTGGTTTCAATGTACATCTCTCAGATGGCTAGTGATGCTGAACATCACTTCATGTGTCTCTGGGCCCTCTGTATGTCCTCTTTGGAGAAGTGTCTGTTCTGGTCCTTTGCCCATTTTTTAACTGGATTTTTTGTCTTCTTGGAGTGGAGTTGTGTGAGTTCTTTACATATTTTGGAGATCAAACCCTTGTCTGATGTATCACTGACAAATATATTTTCCCATACGGTTGGTTCCCTTTTCATTTTGCTTCTGTTTTCTTTAGCCATGCCAAAGCTTCTTTTTTTGATGAAGTCTCATTTGTTTATTCTTTCCTTTATGTCCCTTGCTCTAGGGGACATATTGGTGAAAATATTGCTGCATGGAATATCTGAGATTTTCCTGCCTATGTTCTCCTCTAGGACTTTTATGGTGTCACCACTTAAATTTAGTCTTTTATCCATCTTGAGCTCATTTTTGCATGTGGTGTACGTTGGTGGTCGAATTTCATGTTTTTGCATGTAGCTGTCCAGATCTCCCAACACCATTGGTTGGAGAGGCTATTTTTACTCCATTTTATGCTTCTGCCTCCTTTGTCAAATATTAATTGGCCATAGAGACATGGGTTTATTTCTGAGCTCTCTATTCTGTTCCGTTGATCTATGTGTCTGTTCTTATGACAGTACCAGACTGTTTTGATTACTGTGACCTTGTAATATATTTTGATATCAGGTAATGTGATCCTTCCTACTGTTCTTCTTTCTCAAAATTGCAGAGGTTATTTGGGGTCATTTATGTTCCATATAAATTTTTGAAATGTTTGTTCTATATCTGTGAAATATGTCATTGGTATTTTAATAGGGATTGCATTGAATCTATAAATTGCTTTGGGTAGTATGGGCATTTTGAAAACACTGAAAAAAGAAATTAAGGAACACACAAATAAATAGAAGCACGTACCACATTCATGGATTAGAAGTATTGGTTCTTTTTATATTCAGTTGTATAAACCATGGCAAAAGAATATTCCTTTTTCTGAAAGCCTACTACTTTGTGTAACCATTAAGGCCTTGTCTTTCCTTGTCCTCTTTTCCATTCTGGAATAATCAGATGTTTTAAAGAAAAACATAGCCCCTTCTTACCTTAATAAACAAAAACACACTCATTACCTTATATACCTAGGTTTATTTCTCTCTTACTGTTGTGCCTAGTATATTCATATTAATTATAACCTTTAACCAAAGTAACTAACTTCTATTTCACAGAAAAAAAAATGGGAGGTAAGTAATTGAAAACTGTTGTACACTATAATTAAGCAGAATAGGAAACTTATGAGTATACTACATTATACAACCTCACATATATCTTTCAAACTTTAAAAATGTTAAAAATGCACATTTCTTTTAACAAGACCAAAGACATAGTCATTCTAAAGTTTTTTTTAAAAGTAAGCAAATGTATTTTAATTTGAAATTATCCTTAGTAATTTTTTCAGTATTCCATTTTACTTAGAAATTATCTATCAGACTATTGATTAATTAATTGTGTTTGATATTATTCCATGTTTACATAAGGATCTTGAAAATTATGTTCAAACTACAAAACATAATTATAGTTGATGTAAAAAGTTTCTCAAAATAATAAAATTTAGAAGACAAATTTACATTTTTCACAATCTTAAAAAATTATACAGGAGTTATATTAGTGTTTGATTAGTAAACCAAAATAAGAAATTTTAAAAATTCACATTAAGTGCTAATTTTATGAAAGACAAAATTTTATAAATATAAAAGTACTTTATTAACTCTAATATACAGTTGAGAAAAGAATACCTGGAGCTATTTTTTTCTTTTTCTTAAACCTAAATTTTCAAACCAATCTAAGTTGTCCAAAGATCCTTAATTACGTAAACATGAATTCTTAAAATATTTCTGAGTTAGCCATTTCTGTAAGGGTTTTACATATGCATAGCACATTTAAAGTATTATAAGTTCATTAAAAAATTTTTGTCATTGATAGGAATATTTATTTATATAAGTGCTCCTTTATCTGTAAATCAATTACATTTGACCTCCTTAGAGAAACATTATAATCTAGTTTATTACTATTCATAGGTAGGATACTATTTCATATTCATATGAAACAGAAACTCCTTTCTAATTTAAGTAAATATGGGTATATGGAGGACTTAAAGCTTCAGTGCTACAACTTCTACCACAGGTCAAGAATAAACACTAACATAAGAAGTCATAGATTTAGATATTAAAGAGCTGTTCTCTTTCATAATGGTACAAAGTTCCTAATTGATTTGAATTCACAAAGAGACGAACAAAAAGCCTAAACAAACCAGATTCTCTCTTTCTCACTCAACAGAGAATAGCTCTCCACCATCCATCCAAAAGTAATCATGAAGTGGTCAGACAATAAAAAAAAATTCACAATCATTACTTCCACCAAGTGAGAATAACATTTTTTTGCCATGTATAAATAAGAAATAAAAACACAACAATAACTAGGAAGAAGAAAACAGAAGCTAGAAACAGAATAAACAAAGTTTAATTGCTGGTTGGAATTCACCCTGATAACCAAGAAAAATGTACTTAAGTTTAAACAGATTATGCGGTGCATTTCTTTCATAATGCAGTTTACTTGCCCCTATGAAGTGAGTCAATTTGGGTATCACCATGGAATCTCCAAATTTTCAAAGTAAACTTTTTAAACAAGTAAAATCATAAAAATTGGACAAATATAAAATGAATATCTATCAAAGATTGTACTGAACTCATTAATTAGTGAAGGTACAATTATGATATCATGACTAGGTCAAAAACCTTTTTAAAACAGAATATTGATAGTAAGATAAAATTGCTGATGCAAATATTTGATACAAACTGCGTAATGTCAACAGGACCATAATACTTTGTGAGTTATGTATCTATAGACGAAAACTATTTGCATTTAGACAAGATAAAAATTTCAAGTAAACAGGTAACTTCACTAAATCTGGAACCATAAATAAATAGTAAACAGTGAGTTGAATGAGTTAATTTTAGGTCCCCTAGACCAGAGATTGGCAAACTATAGCCTGTGGGTGAAATCTGGCTACTGTCAATTGTTTGCATATGGTTTGTGGCAGCTTTCCTGCTACAAAGGTAGAGTTGAGTACTTCTAACACCATATGGTCCACAAAACCAAAAATATTTACTCTCTGGACCTTTACAGAAACCATTTTCTGATCATTGCCCTAGACATTTTTGGGTGGCCTTCACTTTCTTATAACATCGAAAATGTGTGACCCCACTCTTTTGCAGTATTTCTGAGTTTGGGATAATTTTTTTTTAATACTGCCCTGATTCTGCCATGGTAGAAATGTTCTCTCCCTCTTTTGTGTCCACATATTTATTTATATCCCTCTTATAATATTATAATATTGTATTATTTTTTTCTTTACTAGATTTAAGCTTATTGAGAACATCTCATCTTTGTATCTGTATTTAGCATAGTGATTTGCAAACAGTAGATATTCAATAAACCTTTGTTGAAACAAACTGAATTAAAACTAAAAGGTGAATGTGAAAGTTCAAGGGAGCCTGGAGGATGGGATTGCTCAGGGAGGACTGCGGGGATGGGTAGCTTAGAAGTGAATGAAGTCCTATGTAAAAATTTTATGAAAGTAAAATATCATGAATTCTTCTGGTGAATTTATTATTTCCAAGAACCCCATCACTTATCTATAATCTACCATAGTTTCTTCATCTAAATGATATGAATAGTATTTTATTAGTTACTTAACTGCTTGGAATGTCCCTAGACTCAAAGTAAATAACTTGCATTTATTAGCACTTGTTCTTACTAGAAATTAATACACTTGGTCAATAAAAATTTACTGAAAATAAAATTATTGAAAATCATATGTTCATGTGATAAACATACTGTGAAAAAAAGGATTATTTTGTTACTTTGATTTGTACATGTAGTCTAGAAGATACAGTTTCATGATGAAATTTTGGGCTTTCCAGGCATCTAAATGATTTACGTAGACAAGTATACTGAATGTTACCTTGACTGCTCTAAAAATTCCATGTCACTGTGCATATTGTACTCAGTGACTGTTATCAGAATTTATTTTAAATATGATTTTATATTGTCACACAGAGTCAGCAGATGATTACCCAGCATATGCTATTTTTTATGTTATAAATAAGAAGTTCAAGTATAGTCTAAGTGCCATTAACAGACCTTGACCCTGGCTCATCTTGATGGGAGAACTTAAGAGTTGGAAGACAGTATCCCAAGAGAGTCAACTAGAAGAAAAGTGGACTGGACCTTGGGACATGCTCCTCACCACCCCCATCATACACCCACCACCCCAATTTAGCAGGAATAAAACCTTGCATTCATCACACCAGAGCAAAGAAAGCACTGGAAGAACAATGGACCATTGAACCTCAAGAAGACCTGAAAGTCACCTTTTAAAAACAATGACATAGTCTGTTCATTACTTTTTGTTTAATCCCATGTTATGGAGAACTTATTCCTTTCAAACAAGGTGAAAATATTTGGGTGTTCTAAACATCTCTGACTTTTGTCTTGCAGGACAAATCTCTGTTGAACAAACCTTCACTTCTTGTCTCATAGGTGTTTGTACTCCTCTAGAAAGCCTTCAAAAGTATACTTTGTTTAAGTGTATCAATGAGAACATAATTGGGGACCTGTGGCATCTCTAAAGGACAGGGAAATATTTTCTTTAAAAGTCACCAATGTATACCCTGGCTGGTGTGGTTCAGTGGATTGAGTGCCAATCTGAAAACCAAAAGGCTGCTGGTTTGATTCCCACTCAGGGTACATGCCTGGGTTGCAGGTCAGGTCCCCAGTTGGGCGTGTGAGAGGCAACTAATTGATGTATCTCTCACATAATTATGTTTCTCTCCCTCTCTTTCTCCCTCCCTTCCTCTCTCTCTAAAAATAAATTAATGGAATATTTTTAAAAATTATTTTAAAAGTTACTATGTAGCCCCAGCTAGAGGGTATGCAACTTTTGTCAACTGTACTAAAAATTGTTTTACGTTTTCGGTAGGTGTGGAGATGAATTGCGAACCACGACTAATGTATCTTATACCTTTGGTCATGTTAAATTTCCAGCAGGATGGTTTCCAACATCCGTAAGGACTGTTTATTCTTATTTTCCAGTAAACAGTTTTGGGGGACCATGCTCTCTGGGAAGACTGACGGCATTTATGCCTCAGAAGCCCCACACCACCTGGCGACAATGGGAACTCTCCCTTGCACCTGATTGTAACAGTGATTTGTACCTTTTTAGCCCCACTGAATATATATCCTTGACTATATTTGTGATGCCAATTGCTTTGAATGTAGAAGTAAGTAGATTAACCTTTAGTATGGCAAAAGCTTTGAATGCCGCCTCTCAAGCCATTAGTGCCATCAGTCAAGAAGTTAGAGAAGCAGTATTAGAAAATTGCATAGCTATAGATTATGTCTTTTTGAGACATAATCATGGATGTGAGGAATTTAAAGGACTCTGCTGTTTCAACCTGACTGAAAATTCACAGCTCATAGAGCATAACATAAAGCAAGTAAATGAAATAGTGTCCAAGATAAAACAAAGAGGGGGTTTCTTTGGTGTTGATTTGTCTAAACTAACCTCCTGGCTGCCTAGTATTACTGACCTTAGAGAGATATTTGTTGTTTTCATGCTTTTCATCTTTTTCAGTATCATAGCTTGTTGTTGCATGCAATGTGGATCTGCAATTAAATGTATTCCTAAGTCCCCTACCAGACTGTGTAATGCTAAAATACATGCTCAACAGCAAAATGATTACTTTCATATAAAGCTGATCTCATAGAAATAAAGTAGTTCAGAGTAACAATGGGGAGATGATGGGGGAACTCAAGAGTTGGGACATTTTAGTTTTAGGTAATAGTTAATAAACTTAGTAATGAATGCATGTAAAAAGCTATTGTTTCAGGAACCGAGGGTATAATCCACCCTGACTCTAGGAGACCACAAGCAATCAAGATAGTATCTGAGCTATTGTGTTCCAGGGAGAGACATCCTGCCACCCAGGACACAGATGAAGAATCACCATCAACAGAAGAAAGAATTCTGGGGAAATTGCCAGATCGCAACTTTTATCTGGTTAACCTTTGTCCTGAGTTCTAAATCCCTTACCTACACTTTGTTCCCCTGAATTCCAGACTCATTACCTACACGTTTGCCCTCTGATAAAAATGACTGGCTTGAAATGAAATGTAAGATGGCCTTTTAGGGTATATAACCCACCATCTTCTTAGATCACTGGCCATCTGAATAGAGCACACATAAAGATTCAATTCCTGTCTCCGTTTGTTGGTTCTGGTAGTGACTGGCAGCATGCACACGAACCTTTCTAGTTTCAGTCTGACATTAGGCTAAATCTTTCTGCTATGAAACCCTTGAAATATGAAACATATTATTTAATTTTGAGATATTTGTGAAATATATGATTTTCTAAAAGAAAATAATTTTACTTATTTATTTTTATCTTCATCTGAGGATATGCTCATTTATTTTAGAGAAAGGGGAAAGGAGGGAGAAGGGGAGAGAAACATTGATTGGTTGTCTCTTGTACATACCCCAACTGGGAATCGAACCCGCCACCTAGGCATGTGCCTTGACTGGGAATCAAACCCATGACTTTTTGGTTTATGGGAGGACACCCCAACAAACTGAGCCACACCAGCTAGGGCTAAAGAAAATAATTTTAAATATACTTAAAATATTCCACTGATTTTTCAATTTTACCTGAACCTATATTTTCATCTGAAGGGTTTAAAATTTTTTTTTGTCCTAAAGGATTGCTCAGTGTCAGATGACTAGTTCTTTTTTAAAAAATAATTGAATAGGCCAGTCATTTCAGATATTAAAGTGAGAATGTGATTTAGTTGATTTCACAATTAATAATTTAACTTCAATAAAAAGCAGCTTCTAGTCTTCTCCATGGGTGTATCTAACACAAATGAATATCAATTAAAGTACTATCATTCCACTGCGATTTAGACCATCATTTTTCTAATTATGGTATAAAATGCCCAATTTAAAAAAATCTTCATCCGTACAGAAGTAATTCCCAACAGAAATATTATATATTGCAAAACAACAATTATTATGCATTTCTCAATACCTTTGCCAAAAGAGGTATGCACCAGTCAGTACATTAAAATAGTGGAGATTTAGGAAAAGATAACTACATTGGGAGCAAGTAAAAACATCAGGTATATAATAACTCATTTAACTTTATATAATCTTGATTTTGTTTCATTAAATTTGGAGTGTTTTTAAATCTGTTTTCTGCTCTTGGGTAAAATTAAATGAACTTCCTCTCTTTCACAAAGAATAATGTACTCTTCAGTTCCATTGGATATAAAACTGAAGGTCATAGACACAGACAACAGTATAGTGTTTACCAGAGGAAAGGAGGGTAGGGGGTTAGGAAAGAGTAAAGGTAACCAAATATATGGTGATGGAAGATAATCTGACTTCAGGTGGTGGGCACACAATGCAATATACAGATCATGTATCATAGAAATGTACTCTTGGAACCTATATAATGTTATTACCCAATGTCATCCCAATACATTTTATGAAATAAAAAATGTACTCTTAATCTCCTTTAGTTTGCTGTCTATATGAAATGTATTTATTGCTCAGGATATAATTTAAATGGTGATATAATTTAAGCCCCAAGACTATTGGCTAGAGTTACAATTATGATTTAATCAGATATTAATAAAGTCATTTCATTCATACTGGTCACAATAGGTTAATTATATGTGTGGTGATTTATAAAACTGAGTTGGCTGAAATGAATTGATCTTCATGCTGTAATCCATTCATCTCATTCATTTTGACATGGAAAGTATGAGTACCTCATTAGAATGAAAGTAGTCATATTTATTTTATGATATCTACTTTGAATAAGTAAAATACAATTTGTACTGTAAATAAAAGTCACATTCTAAATACAATAAGTATAAATAAATATATTGATTATTACATAAATGATTATTTAAAACTTCAAAATAGCAATTATAATATATCTCTTTAAGTCAATGTTTGGTATGTCATCATCATAGATAGTTATTAATTCTGCTTATATATGTTGCTGTAGTGGGTATTATTCACAGGCAGTAAGACAAAGATTTTCATGCCCCTGCATGTCTATCAGTAAGAATATTACCACTGACACAGTCCTGAATGCTTCTTTAAATCCAAATACCATCATAATATCTCAGAATTAGAAGATAAGTTATCTCCAATTTATTGCTCATTGCAGAAATCTTACCTATAATATGACTGATAAATGGTGTCACATAGAAAACAATTGGTCAGACTTGAATTAAAATTCCAGCTTTACCATTCATGAACTATATGACATTGTCCATGTTACTTATCATGGCTCCTCAACTCCTTATCTGTACAGTTGAAATGATGATGATGTTTACCTTGCCTAATATTTACTAGAAAAGTCACCGTGTTGTAGCACTTACATTTTAGTCACCCTTCCTCATCTCTTATATTTAGGGTTTCCTAAGTTATGTGTTAATTACCTAGCATAACCTAAAATACTTTGTATTTACCAGGCACAGTTCAATAGGATAGTGACTAAAAGATATAACCCCTGAAGTCTGGCTTTAGCTCACTCAGCTTTCCCTTCTTGCAAACATCAAAAACGTGAGAGAAAAAAGTTGGCCTAAAGCAGAGCTCCACAGACTTTAAAAAAATTGTTTATGTAATTATGGTTGTTTCTGCTTTTTCCCCCTTCTCCCACTCCCCCTAGCCGCACCCTCCCCTCTCCCCAAGTCAATCTCCATATCGTTGTCCATGTCCATGGGTCATGCATAAAAGTCCTTTGGTTAATCCCTTCACCATCTTTCATTCAGTACCCCCCTCCCCCTCTGGACACAGTCAGTCTGTTCTGTGTATTTATGCTTCTGTTTCTATTCTGTTCATTAGTTTATTATGTTCATTAGATTCCACATATATGTGAGATCATGTGGTATTTCTCTTTCACTGACTGGCTTATTTCACTTTGCGTAATGTTCTCCAGGTACATCCATGCTGTCACAAAAATTAAGAGTTTCTTCTTCTTCTTTTTTTACTGCTGTGTAGTATTCCACTGTACCACAGCTTTTTTATCCACACTCCTACCAGTGGGCATTTAGGCTGTTTCCAGATCTTGGCTATCCTGAATAGTGTTGTTATGAACAAAAGAGTACATATATATTTTTTGTATTGGTGTTTTGGGATTATTAGGATATATTCCCAGGAGTGGAATTGCTGGGTCTAAAGGGAGATCCATTTTTAATTTTTTGAGGATACTCCATGTAGTTTTCCATACTGGCTGTACCAGACTGCATTCCCACCAACAGTGCAAAAACTTTCCCCTTTCTCCATATCCCCACCACCACTTGCTGTTTATTGATTTATTGATGATAGCCATTTGGACCAGCGTGAAGTGATAACTCACTGTGGTTTTAATTTGCATCTCTCTGATGTTGAGCATTGTTTTCATATGTATATGGGCCATCTGTATGTCCTCTTTGGAGAAGCATCTATTCAGGTCCTTTGCCCATTTCTTAATTGGGCTCTTTATCTTCCTGGTGTTGAGTTGTGTTAGTTCTTTGTATGTTTTAGAGATTAAACCCTTATCAGATGTATGCTTGGTGAAAATGTTCTCCCATTAAATGGGTTCCTTATCTGTCTTGCTGATGATTTCTTTAGCTGTATAGAAGCTTTTTAATTTGTTGAAGTCCCATTTATTTATTTTCTCCTTTGTTTCCAATGCCCTAGGAGATATAGTGGCAAAAATATTGATAAATTTTAAGTTGTAGGCCCTAACAATAAAAATACTTTGAGTACCACCCTACATTTAGCTGTAATTAATATATTATTATTATACTATTGTTTATTATAAAAACATATTAAAATTAGAAATTATAAAACAAGATAGAAATAAATATAAGTACAAGTAACTGGTATCCAGAATAAAAAAAAGAACACATATTACTCAACAATAAAATGACAAATAACCCAATTTAAAAATGGGCCAAGGATTTGAATAGACATTTCTCCAAAGATGACAAAAACAAGTAGCCAGATAAATATACAAAAAGGTACTCAACATTGTTAGCCATCAGCAAAATGCAAATCAAAACCACAATATGATACCACTGCACACCTCCTAGGTGACTACAATCAAATAAAGGGAAAAGAACAGGTGCTGAGAATGTGGAGAGCATGGAACCCTGAGGCATTGCTGGTAGAAATGTGAAATGATGGAGTTGTTATGGAAAACAGTCCAGCAGTTCCCCTGAATAATCAATAATGTTACCATACAATCCGCAATTTAACTCGTAGGTGTATATACAAGAGAATTGAAAATGTATTTCCACACAAAAACTTCGTGTATGTTCATAGCAACATTATTCATACTAGCTACAAAGTGGAAACAACCCAAATTTTCATCAGCAGATAAATGGATAAATAACATGTACTATATCCATACAATGGTTGATTTTTTGTCTTTAAAAAATGAATTACTAATACATGCTGTAATGTGGATGAACCTTGAAAACTGTATGCTAAATGAAAGAGCCCATGATAAAAAAGAAAACATTTATTATACGATTCCATTTCTATGAAATATCCGGAATAGGAAAATCTACAGAGACAGATAATAGATTAGTGATTGCCTGGAGACAGCGTGAAGGGGGAATGGCGGTGACTGTTAATGCATTATGGGGTTTCTTTTTGGAGTATTGAAATGTTCTAAAATAAGATTCTGGCGATGGCTGCACAAACCTGAATATACAAAAAACCAATGACTTTCACACTTTAAACAGATTAATTTTATGGTATGTAAATTAAGTCTCAATAAAGTTCTATAAAAATAAAACAAACAAATTAAAAATCTAAGTAGAAGTTCTTGTTTCCCTTCCTGTTCCACATGGATCATCTTGTGCATGTCCATTCTATAAACCTCTGCTTTAAAGACCCTAATCAGTGGTCCTGAAAATAACATTGTATTGGTTGTAAAAATTTTAGGTGTGTTAAGTGTAATCCCTTCCCGTAACGTCTTAGAACCCAATAGTAAATGGTTGGAGGAGAAAAAACTACTTAATCACCAAAAATTCTTATTTGGACCTCAGCTGACCTTCATTTCAATCCCTGTTGGGCCTATTTTCCCAAATGAGGATTTTCTTAACTAAAGATATCATCTAATGAATTCTATTCTGGTAAAGGTTATTGAATGTGACCCAAGGAATAGTAAAACCATGATCAAACTTCTTGCTTCTGATTTTTCTAGTGGTTACTCCAAATATTCAGAGACTTAAATGATTTTGGACCCTATACCAAACTTACACATGTCATATTTAGTAACCGTCCTCATCAAAATTAAAATTGCATAACTCAAGTTCAGTGTAAGTGTTGTATCATTCTTTATTCTTTTGAAAGTATCTATCTATCTAAATTACTGATTTTCCTTTGGGTCCATTCTGGTTACAATGTTTTTACACTGAACTTTCCTCCTTGCTGTGAGTGGTATATTGCAAATTGTTGAAAGGGTCTAAGTATATTTATAAAACATTGCTGAAAGCCTGTAAAAGAAATATTTTACTAATATTTACTTAAAGTTCCTATCAATCCTAGCAAGATGAAAAACAGAATAACTATATCTAAATTCTACACACTAGTGGTGCAATGTTTTATTAAAAACAATTTCATATGAAGGAAATAGTGTGAAATTAATGCTTCGAACAGGGAACTGTGCCAATTTCACTTTACAGAGAAGTAATCGTTGTAAGTGTATCCATGTCAGGCATCAAATTTTTACCTATAAGGGAAGGAACTGCTATCTAGAAGAATTACACTCAATAACCTGTATCCTGATGGTGTTTAGATGCTTGGACCTTTGTTAGCTTCTTTCCTTTTAGCTTATGAAATTTCCTGGAGTTGCAAGACCCATCCTCATCTCCTCAATCTATTCAATTAGGGCACACAAACTGATGTACTGTTATATATATGTAAACCACTGGCATTTGGACCCTAGACAAGTTCCTTGGAGTTGAATTTCCAATTCTATCTCATACCAATCCCACCTTATCACAAGGTTTAAATTTAAGAACATAGAATTTAATTTACTCCAAGGAGTTTCCGTAGTGTAGTGGTTATCACATTTGCCTCACAATTTAATTTACTCTCATGACTATTTTTAGACTTTTAGAGGCATATAATTTAACTTTTATTATTTGCAATTACGCACTGAAGTTCTCACTGGAAATACATAAAAATAACCTTTACATGTGGTAAAAAGTTAAGGAAAAGTTAATCGGAATATACCTTTAATCCTCAGATGCTCTCAACCTCAGAAAGGTCTAAGATCT
>PVJD01010209.1:23860-55639 GCA_004026545.1 Mormoops blainvillei
AACTTCCCCACCTCCCACCCTAAATCCTTCCCTCACTTGGCTCCATCGATGGATCATTTATGCATGTTCCTTGATGACCTGTCCCCTCCTTTTCCTCCATTGTCCCCTTCACCCCTCCCCTCTGGTCACTGCCAGTTTGTTCTTTATTTCCATGTCTATGGTTATATTTTGCTTGCTTGTTTGTTTTGTTGATTAGGTGCTACTTATAGGTGAGATCATATGGTATTTGTCTCTCACCTCCTGGCTTATTTCACTGCGTAGTGCACTTTAGTTCCATCCATCCTGTCAGGAACGGTAGTAGCTCTTTCTTTCTTTCTGCTACATAGTATTCCGTTGTGTAAATGTACCATAGCTTTTGATCCACTCATTTACTGATGGGCACTTAGGTTGCTTCCAATTCGTGGCTATTATAAGTTGTGCTGCTATGAACATTGGGGTGCGTAGGTTCTTTTGAATTGGTGTTTCAGGATTCTTAGGGTATAATCCCAGCAGTGGAATTTCTGGGTCAAAAGGCAGTTCCATTTTTAGTTTTCTGAGGAAATTCCAAACTGTTTTCCACAGTGGCTGCACCAGTCTAAATTCCCACCACCAATTCCCAACAGTGCATTAGGGTTCCCTTTTCTCCACATTCTCACTAGCACCTGTTCTTTGTTGATTTGTTTATGATGGCCATTCTGACTGGTGTGGAGTGGTATCTCTTTGTGGTTTTAATGTGCATCTCTCTGATGGTTAGTGATGCTGAGCATCCTTTCATGTGTCTCTGGGCCCTGTGTATGTCCTCCTTGGAGAAGTGTCTGTTCAGGTCCTTTGCCCAATTGGGTTGTGTGTCTTCCTGGAGTGGAGTTGTGTGAGTTCTTTACATATTTTGGAGGTCAAACCACTGTCTGAGGTATCATGGGCAAATATATTTTCCCATATGGTTGGTTCCCTTTTCATTTTGCTTCTGTTTTCTTTAGCTGTGCAGAAGCTTCTTATTTTGATGAAGTCCCATTTGTTTATTCTTTCCTTTATGTCCCCTGCTCTAGGGAACATATCAGTGAAAATATTACTCTATGGAATATCTGAGATTTCCTACCTATGTTCTCCTCTAGGACTTTTATGGTGTTGTGACTTATATTTAAATCTTTTATCCATCTTGAGTTTATTTTTGTGTGTGGTATAAGCTGGTGCTCGAATTTCATGTTTTTGCATGTAGCTATCCAGATCTCCAAACATCATTGTTTGAAGAGGCTCTTTTTACTCCATTTTATACTTCTGCTCCCTTTGTTGAATATTAATTGACCATAGAGCATGGCTTTATTTCTGGGCTCTCTATTCTATTCTATTGATCTATATGTCTGTTCTTATTCCAGTACCACAGTGTTTTGATTACAGTGGCTTTATACTATAGTTCAGTGTCAGATATTGTGATCCCTCCTACTTTGTTGTTCTTTCACAAAAATTGCTGTAGCTATTCAGCATCATTTATAATTCTATGTAAATTTTTTAATGTTTGTTCTATATCTGTGAAATATGTCATTGGTATTTTAATAGGGATTGCATTGAATCTATAAATTCCTTTGGGTAGTATGGACATTTTGATGGTCTTAATTCCTCCAATCCATGAACGTGGTATGGTTTTCCATTTATTTGTACCTTCCTTAATTTCTATCTTCAGTGTTGTGTAGTTTTCTGAGTATAGGTCTTCAACCTCCTTGGTTAAGTTTATTCCTAGGTACTTTATTTTTCTTGTTGCTATAGTAAATGGGATTTTCCCCCTGGTTTCTGATTCTGATATTTCTTTTATGGTGTACCAAAATGACTTCATTTTCTGAATATTGACTTTGTATCCTGCTATTTTTCCAAATTCACTTATTAGGTTGAGTAGTTTTTTGGTGGAGACTATAGGGTTTTGTAAGTACGCTATCATGCCATCTGCAAAAAATGAGTTTTACTTTCTCCTTTCAAATTTGGATGCCTTTTATTTCTTTTTCATGTCTGATGGCTGTGGCTAGGACTTCTAATAATATGTTGAATTGAGTGCTGAAAGTGGACATCCTTGTCTTCTTCCCAATCTTAGTGGGAAAGCTTTTAGTTTTTGCCCATTCACTATAATGTTGGATGTAGGTTTCTCATATATAGCCTTTATTATGTTGAGGTATGCCCCCTTTATTCACACTTTGCTGAGTGTTTTTATCATAAATGGGTTCTATATCTTACC
This sequence comes from Mormoops blainvillei, assembly GCA_004026545.1. Taxonomy (NCBI): domain Eukaryota; kingdom Metazoa; phylum Chordata; class Mammalia; order Chiroptera; family Mormoopidae; genus Mormoops; species Mormoops blainvillei. Next base: position 26,061 of record PVJD01010209.1, read on the forward strand.
AAATGCTTTCTCTGCATCTATTGATATGATCATGTGATTTTGTCTTTCCTTTTGTTTATGTGATATATTACATTTATTGATTTGCGAATATTGTACCATCCTTGCATCCCTGGGATGAATCCCACTTGATTGTGTTGTTTGATCTTTTTAATGTATTGCTGGATGTGGTTTGCCAATATATCTTGATGATTTTAGCATCTATGTTCATCAGTGATATTGGCCTGTAGTTTTCTTTCTTTGTTGTGTCTTTATCTGGTTTGGGGATTAGGTGATGCTGGCCTCATAAAAAGAGTTTGGGAGTCTTCCTTTTTATTGGATTTTTTGGAATAGACTGAGAAGGACAGGGATTAGCTATTTCTGAAATGTTTTGTAAAATTCTGTGAAACTGTCTGGTCCAGGGCTTTTGTGTGTGTGGAGTTTTTTGATTACTGCTTCAATTTCACCAGCTGTTATGGGTCTTTTCAGGCTTTCTTCTTCTTCATTCAGTTTTGGAATATTATATTTGTCTAAAAATTTGTCATTTTCACCTAGGTTTTCAAATTTCTTGTCATATAATTGTTCACAGTAATTTCTTACAATCCTTTCTATTTCTGTGGTATCAGTTTTCATTTCTCCTCTTTCATTTCTGTTTTCATTTATTGAGTCCTCTCCCTTTTTTTATTGATTAGTATGCTTAATGGCTTGTTGATTTTATCTTATCACAGAACCAGCTCCTGGATTTATTGATTCTTTGAATTGTTCTTAACATGTCTATGTCATTCAATACTGCTCTGATCTTGATTTTTACTTCCTTCTGCTTGCTCTGGGCTTTGTTTGATGTTGTTTCTCCAGTTCTTGCCGATGTAGGGTTAGGTTGTTTATTTAAAATGTTTCTATCTTTTTTAGGTAGGTCTGTATCTATGAACTTTCCTCTCTGGAGTGCCTTCGCTATGTCTCAAAAGTTTTGGGCTGTTGTATGTTCATTTTCATTTGTTTCCAGAAACTGTTTGATTTCTTCTTTGATCTCATTATTGACCCATTCATTGTTTAATAGCATGCTGTTCAGTCTCTGTGAGTTTGAAAGTTTTTGAATTTTTTCCTTGAGGTTGGGTTCTAGTTTTAAGCTACTGTGGTCTGATAAAATGCTTGATATGCAATCTTCTTTAATTTATTGAGGCTTGTTTTGTGTCCTATCATGTGGTCTATCTTTGAAAATGTTCCATGTGGATTTGAAAAGAATGTGCAGTTTGCTTTTTTGAGGTGAAAGGTTCTATATGTATATCAGTTAAGTTCATTTGATCTAATGCATCATTCAGTTTCACAATATCCTTATTGATATTTTGTTTGGACAATCTATCCATTGTTGATAGTGGGATATTAAAATCCCCTTCTATAATTGTGTTCTTGTCTATACCTTTCTTGAATTCCTCCAAGATTTTCCTTATATATTTGTGTGCTCTTATGTTGGCTGCATATAAGATTACAATGTTTATGTCCTCTTGATAGATTTTTCCTTTGGGTATAATGAAGTGTCCTTCTATGTCTATTTTTATGACCTTTGTTTTGAAGTCTATTTTTTCTGATATAAGTATTGCTACCCTGGCTTCTTTTTCCTGTGCATTTGCTTGGGATATTTTTTCCAACCCTTTACTTTCAGTCTATGTAAGTCTTTTGTTTTGAGGTGGGTCTCTTCTAGGCAGTATAAGTGCGGGTCATGTTTTTTTATCCATTTAGCTACTCTATGTCTTTTAATCGAAGCATTAAATCCATTTACATTTAAAGTTATTATTGATAGGTACTTATTCATTTTTCCCTTTGTACTTATGTTCCTTTCTCTCTCTCACTCTTTTTCTTCATCTTCTTAAAGCAGGTCCTTTAACATATTTTGCAATGCTGGTTTGGTAGATGTGCATTCTTTAAGTCCTTTTTTGTCAGGGAAATTTCTTATTTTACCTTCCATTTTAATTGAGAGCCTTGCTGGGTAGAGTGGTCTTGGTTGCAGGCCTTTGCTTTTCATTACTCGGAATATGTCTTGCCATTCCAGTCTCGGTTGTAGTGTTTCTGTGGAGAGGTCAGCTGCTAGCCTTATCCAGGTTCCCTTATATGTTACTTTTTGTTTCTCCCTTGATACCTTTAAGATTCTCTGTTTGTCCTTGATATCTGCCATTTTAATTATGGTGGTCTTGGAGTGGGTCTCTTAGTGTTCCTCTTGCTTGGGACTCTCTGTGCTTCCTGGACTTGTGTGACTTTTTCTGTCCTCAAATTAAGGAAGTTTTCCATCATTACTTTTTCAAACAGGGTTTCTATCCCTTGCTCCTCTTCTTCTCTTTCTGGTATTCCTATTATTCGGATATTATTACATTTCATGTTGTCTTGCTTTTCCCTTAATCCCTCTTCATTCTTTTTGAACCTTTTTTCATTTTTTTGATCTTTCTGGGAGTTTTTTTCTACCATGACCTCTAGCTCACTGATTCGATCCTCAGCATCAACTAGCCTGCTTTTGATTCCTTCTACTTTGTTCTTCAATTCAGAAATTGTATTCTTCATTTCCTCTTGGTTCTTGTTGACAGTTTCTATGTCCTTTTTCATGCTGATATAGTTTACAGTAATTTCATCATAGTTTCCTTGTAGTTTTTGTAATTCTCAGTGAGCTCACTGAGTTCATTGAGCTTCCTTATAACCATTGTTTTGATCTCAATATTTGATAGTTTACTTACTTCTATTTAATCTAGTCATGTTTCTGAGAATTCCTCCTTTTCTTTCGATTGGGGGTTGTTTCTTAGTCTTCCCATTATTTGGCTGCCAGAGCAAAACCATAAAGCCCAGGAAATGAACCCATGACCACAAGAATAACTCCCCCTGTAATCCTACTACCAACCACAAGTGAACCAGTATTAATAAGGCTGTAAAGAGATTAAGACTATTATAAGAAAGGAGAGAAATAAACTATAGTATAAAATCTAGTGACTTTATATTCACCAACTTGATGGACAAGAAATCAATGTTAAAAAGCTATATAGTAAAGAAAATAATAGCAATTCATGTAGAAGAGCACAGTCGATTTCGTCTCTGTAGCCTTTCATATTTACCACTGTTTTTTTTCTTTCTGGGTCCACCACTGGTGATATCAGATGTTGACCCCGACTGACCTTAGGCAGCCTGCTCGAGATTTCCAGGGATCTACTGTCTGTGGCTGTGTGCTTCAGTTGTTAATCTAGTCACTCTGTGCTCAGCAGTCAGCCTTAAGCACCATAGGTCAGGGAAAACCCCTCCTGGGGTTGGAGCTAATGTTTCCCCTCTGGCTGCTGCTGTGTGCAGGGCAGCAGTCTGTGTGAGCTCAGTGGCGGCTGCCTTATGGGGGATGATTCAGCACCAAGATCCCGGAGGCTACCCTCTCAGTTCTCTCCCCAAATCCTCCATCCCCAGTCTCTCCTCAGGCATCTCTTGACCACTCTGCCTGCGCTTTGCCAGAGCCCAGGGTAAGTGGCTGCTGATGAAGATTTATGTGTTGACCCTTTAAATGTCTCTTTCAGTCTCTAGCTACATAGCTCTGAGAGAGAGCCACCTTGCTGCTTTTTGCTGGCTGTTATCTGTGTACTTTTTGGGCCCTGCTGTAGGCTGGGAATCCATGCTTATGGTTTAGACCCCATTCTTCTCAGGGGGATCTAAGTGGCTACTTAAATATCCCTCTGGCACTGCCACCTGAGGGTGCTCAGCCTGCCTTCTTGCGTCTCTGCTGTGCTCCTTGCCAGTCAGGTTGTGCTGAAGTGATTCTTCTGTCTGTCCAGGGTTATAAGACTTCTCTCACTCTATTGTTCAGTTGTTCTGGGTGATTTCTCCACAATTTAGTTGTAATTCCAGATTGGTCCTGGGAGGTCAGTGTGACTTCCATTCACTCCTCTGCCATCTTTATCTCCCATGGTCACACAGTTTTAAAAGGGTGATAGAACTATTTAATGAGGATCTACTAATTTCTAGTTATTCTTATTTAAATGTTCTATTTAATGATAACAAAATTATGAGGTTGGTTTTAGTATACAAATGAAAAAAAATGATTCAAAGGTGTTCAATTTATTTACTAAGGCAACATAGAAAAAAGTAGTAAAGTAATTCTTCTGAATTTAAATCTAGTTATCCTTTCTCTGGTATGCCAATGAGTGAGATGAAATGGCTGCCAGTAGATAATGTCACCTGTGCAATAAGGGGTAGTAGGGAAAGAGAGTGAAATATCATAAGGGTTTTTCCTACCCACAGATATAAAATAAACAATGTAACTAACTGAGCATGTGCTATGGGGTTAAGGTTATCTAACGGCTGAGTAAGAAACTATTGCAATAGAAGAAATACGGCATAGATTTCACATTGATAGGTAAATGGAATGGAAGTCACACCAGTATTTATAAGTATTTGAGCTAAGATTCAAACTCAAGAACTTCCTATTTTTCTTCACGCTTATACATAACTTTGTTCATATGTTTTTAAAAATCTATAATATTATGCCCCTTGAAACTTTCCTGCAAATTTTTGCCAATCTCTTGAGTGCCAGCTCTAATGTAACTGAAGCATTTCATGATCCATTTCCTCTTCCTAACAGATGAAGATTTTCTTTCAGCTATGGGATATAATATTGAATGGCATCAGTACAGGGGCACAGGGGAGTGTTGGGACACTGGAATGGGATTGCATTTGCCTTTGGACATCTTCTTTGGCTAAGCTTGATCAGATTTTATGAGGTGCCAGCATCATGGCCCAAGAATCCTTGCATTAATCCTAGTCTCAGCTCTCAGAACCAAGAGAAGGTTGGGCAAATGTCAGTTATGTAGTCAAACATCAGGGACTGATACAATGGTACTGCATCTCTTACTATGTCTGAATGCAGATATTTCTCTACTTTTTAGAGAGATAAAGAGAATCAAAGGTTGATGTTAATCTGCATAGTTCAGCCTCACACTTGGACGTTGTTAATGTCTGTGCTAAAATGAACTTGAATTCCTAAATACACATCTCATTTAATAAATAATTAATTGAAAGAAGAAACGAGACCTACAGGCATCTGGGAGAAGATGGCCTGCCCAGCAGTGTATGGGCTTTCCCCAGCAGGTGCAATGCTTCAGCACATCTGTGGCCGTGCTGCCTGCCAAGCTTGTGCCACAGCCTATTCAGGCGTACGGCATCGAAGGTTGCTATGCCACTGCTCTGTAATCTGAGGCATCTAAACAGAATAAACTGGAACAAGTAGAAAAGGAATTGCTGAGTAGTTCATGTCCACAAATCTTAAAGGATCCCAAAGTAGTTGCTTCGATTTTGAATCCTTGTATGAAGCGTTCCATTGAAGTGAAAAGCCTGAACGACATGATCATGAAAGAGAAGTTTTCTCCCCTCACATCCAACCTAATCAACTTGCCTGCTGAAAATGGCCATTTAACCAGCATGCCTGATGAGCAGCCACCGTGGAGAGGTTCTGGGCATAGTGACCACTGTGTTTCCTTCAGATGAAGCCACTCTTTCTGCATTGAAGATGGTCCTGAACAGCTTCCTAAGTATAAAGCAAATACTGAAATTGGAAGTTAAGATTGACCCATCCATCGTGGGTGGGATGATCATCCACATTGCAGAGAAGTACCTCGATATGTCTATGAAAACCAAGATTCAGAAGCTGAGCAAGGCTATGTGGGGGGTTTTCTGAAAGCGTGGATTTTTCTGTCCATGAAAATTCTTAAACTTGGAGCAAAAATAAAATGCTTCCTGAATAGAAAAAAGAAACAAAAAGAAGAAATGAGAAGGTGAGGAAAAGAAGTGTCTCAAGTACTCATCCAGGTACTCCTTTATAGCTCCTACATGGAAAGGTTAGTTCTGTACTGTCCACTATGATAATAGCCAAGAGCTAAATGTGACTATTGAATACATGAAATATGGCTCGTATTAGTTGAGATGTATTGTAAGTGTAAAACACACACTGGCTTTAAAGACTTGGTAAAAAAAAGAAAGTAAAATATATTGTTAACCATTTTTATATTAATTCCATTTTATAATGATAATATTTTTGATAGTCTGGGTTAAATAAGTTATTAAATTTAATTTTACACATTTATTTTTACATTTTAATGTAGCCACTAGGAAATTTTAATAATTATTAAATTACAGCTTGTGCACCCAGTGGACAGCTACAGACCACATCAGAACATCACCACCCGAACACCTCCACAAGCAACACAACCAAGTGGTGGACTCAGCACACACCAGAGCCCTGCCAAAGTAAGTCCTGCTCTGTAGACTGGGCCCCAGAATAGCTGATCCTCCATGGTGGTTGGAGGTTGGTGTTCAGTGGTCAAAGTCAGTTCTCAAAGCTGAACACCCTGAGTAAATCCCTCCCATTGACATGCCAATAGCAATCATAGCTCAACTGACACAGGATGCTGTGCACAGGTCATACATTGGGTGCACTTTTAGTACCCAGCTTGGGTGATATGGGAGGCTGTGCCACTGAGCCCTACAGGACTCCTACTATATTAGGCCACTCTACCAAGCCAGGGAGTCATAACAGCTCTATCTAATACATAGAAACACACACAGAGGGGCTGTCAAAATGAGGAGACAAAGAAACATGGCCGAAATTTTTGTAGTCTAGTCAAGGAAAAGAACTTAACAAAATGGAGATAAGCAATCTACTAGATGCAGAGTTCAAAACACTGGTTATAAGGATGCTCAAGAAACTGAGTGGGAACTTTTTTTCCCCAGTTTTGGGAAAGCTTTATTGGCTTCTAAGAACAAATCATTTTTAAAAAATATATTTTATTGATAATGATATTACAGTTATCCGAATTTTCCCCCTTTGACCCCCTCTACCCAGTACCCTCATTCCCTCCAGCAATCCCCCCATTAGTTCTTGGCCATGGTTATATGCATGTAAGTTATTTGGGCTACTCCATTTCCTATACTGTACTTTACATTCCCCTGCTTTTTCTGTACCTACCAATTTGTACTTCTTAATCCCTGAACCTTATCCCCCTTTCTCTCCTATCCCCCTCCCAGCTGATATCCATCCAAATGATCTCCATATCTATGATTCTGTTTCTGTTCTGCTTGCTTGTTTATTTTGTTTTTCAGATTCAGTTGTTGATAGTTGTGAATTTGTTGCCATCTTAATGTTCATAGTTTGGATCTTCTTTTTCTTAAATAAGTCCCGTTAACATTGCATGTAGCAATAGATTGGTGATGATGAACCCCTTTAGTTTTGCCTTTTCTGGGAAGCACTTTACCTGCCCTTCCATTCTAAATTATAGCTTTCCTGTGTAGAGTAATCTAAGTTGTAGGTCCTTACTTTTCATCACTTTGAACACTTCTTGTCAACCCCTTCTGGCCTGCAAAATTTCTTTTGAGAAATCAGCTGACAGCCTACTGGGAACTCCCCTATAGGCAATATCTGCTTTTATCTTGCTGTTTTTAAGAGTCTCTCTAGATCTTTAACCTTTGGCATTTTATTTATGATGTGTCTTGGTGTGATCTTCTTTGTATCCATCTTGTTTGGGACTCTCTGTGCTTCCTGGACTTGTATGTCTATTACCTTCAAGAAATTAGGGAAGTTTTCTTTCATTAATTTTTCAAATAAGCTTTTGATTTCTTGCTCTTTCTCTTCTCCATCTGGGACCGCTATCATTTGAATGATGGTATGTTTGAAGATGTCCCAGAGTCTCCATAGCCCATCTACATTTTTAAAATTCTTTTTTCTTCTTGCTGTTCTGATTGAATGTGTTTTTCTTCCTTATGTTCCAAATCATTGATTTGATTCTCAGCTTAATCCACTCCACTGTTGATTCCCTGTAAATTTTTCTGTCTTTCTTTAGTGTAACCTTCATTTCTGCCTGGGTCTTTTTTATGCTGTTGAAGTACACACTGAGTTACTTGAGAATCTTCATAACCAGTGTTTTAAACTCTACATCTGATAGATTCCTTATCTCCATTTTATTTTAGTTCTTTTTCTGGAGTCTTGTTCTGTTCTTTCATTTGGGCCATATTTCTTTGTCTCCTCATTTTGTCAGCCACCCTTTGTTTGTTTCTATGTATTAGGTAGGGCTGCTTTGACTCCTTGTCTTAGTAGTGTGGCCTACTGTAGAAATGCACACTGGTACGTGGGCTGGGGCAGAGCTTTAAGTAATCACCAGGGTGAGACAACCTGTGTCACTGCTCTGTGGCTTTGTGTGGGGGAGGATCCAGAGAGGTGACAATGCCACTGCCTAGCCTCTGGAGCTTTGTCTGGGAGGAAGCTGTCTCCCAGCACTTGCCCCAATACCAGACCCTTCAATGTTGTCCTTCTAGGTGTTGCCCTCATGCTGAAGCCCAGGTGGAGTTTGTCTGCATAAGTTTTAATTTTGTTGCAGGCACTATAAGGGGAAACTCCTGAGAATCCCATGGTTTCTTCTGCCACCCCAACACTTGCTAGTTTCTACAGCTAGAAGTTATGGGGACTTATATTCCTGGTACTGGAATCCTGGGCTGGATGGTCTTGTGTGGGGCTGGTATCTCTCACTCCTGAGGTATCCCTCCCAATTTTTATCCACCACATTGGTATGGGACCTCCTATTCTGTGTCTCCGTGTCTCCGCACTTTTCTGCATCTCCATGCCTCTTCTCATCTCCACCCTTCCTACCTGTCTCGATGAGTGTGGTTTCTTTAATTCCTTGGTGGTTGGACCTCCATATAGTTCAATTTTCTGACAATTCTGGGTGATATTTTTTTTTGTAGTCTAGTTGTAATTTTTTTCATGTTTAAAAAACCCTGGAAGTTTAATTATTCTCCCCTTTGTCCTGTCTTCTGGCAGCCTTGCTGGTTTCTCTTTTTATTGTTATTTTTTTATTGTTGTTCAAGTATAGTTGTCTCCATTTCCTCCCTCAACCACTCCCCCCATCCCATGCATCCCTACCTCCCACCCTTGATCGTACACCCACTTTGGATTTGTCCATGTGTCCTTTATACATGTTCCTTGATGACCCTTTCCCTTTTCCCCCCGTTATCTCCCCCCTTCTCTGGTTACTGTCAGTTTTGCTATGGTTGTGCAAGTAGGTGAGCTGTGTTTACCTCTGCCTCCATCTTGACTGGAAGTACTTAGTGAGAAGTTTAACAGCATAAAAAAGGACATGGAAACCATAAAAAGAACCAGTTAGAAATGAAGGATGAACTAATTGAAATAAGGAACAATTTATAGGAGAATAACAGTAGAGTAGGTATAGCCAAGAATCAAATCAATGATTTGGAACATAAGGAAGCAAAAAACACCCAACCAAAACAGCAAGCAGAAAAAAAGAATTTTAAAAAAATGAAGATATTTTAAGGAGCCTCTGGGATAATTTCAAGCATACCAACATTCACGTTGTGTGCGTGCCTGAAGGAGGAGAGAGCAAGAAATTGGAAACTTATTTGAAAAAAAATAATAACAGAAAACTTCCCTAACTCGGTGAAAGAAATAGATGTATATACAAGTTCAAGAAGTACAGAGACTCCCAAACAACATGAAGCTAAAGAGACTTACACCGAGATAGATCATAATTAAAATGCCCAAGGTTATAGACAAATAGTAAATCTTAAAAGTGGGAAGAGAAAAGCAGTTAGTTATCTGCAAGGGAGCCCCATAAAACTGTCAGCTGATTTCTTGAAAGAATATTTTGAGACTTGAAGGGATTCATAAGAAATATTCAAAGTGATGAAACAAGGACCTACGACCAAGATTACTCTATCCAGTAAGGCTATCACTTAGAATCATAGGACAGATAAAGAGCTTCCCAGGCAAGAAAAATCTAAAGGAATACATAACCACCAAATCAGTATTATATGTAAATAAAGGGTCTTTAAGAAGAAAAAGAAAAATGAGATAAAAAATTTGAACAATGAAATGACAACAAATACATACATATATATATGTACATATATATATATGTTGTCATTTCATATATATATATATCAACAACTGAATCTAAAAAACAAAATAAACAAACAAGCAGAACAAACAGAATCATAGATAAAGAGAACATTTTGATGGTTGACAGAAGGGATGGGGTTTGGGGGAATGGGTGAAAAAGGTGAAGGGATTAAGAAGTACAAACTGGTAGTTACAGAATAGTCATGGGGATTTAAAATACAGCATAGAGAATAGAGTAGCCAAAGACTATATATGCATGACCCATGGACATGGACAAAGGTGTGGGGATTTCCTGAGGAAGTGGGGATGGGCTGGGTGGAGTGGGGCAAATGTGGTAAACTGGGACATCTGTACTAACATAATCAATAAAGTATAATTTAAATAAATAAATTAATAAAAACAGACCTGCTTTAAACCATAATTTTGACCAAGGCCGAAGTTAACCATAACTTATTTCTTTGATGTGATTATAGGCATATCTGTCTTCAGACAAAAAAACAAAGAAATTCTATTAATTCAGACAAATTTTCCTTAAGGAGAAAAAACACTGAGAACCTGGAATAGGCTAAGAGAATTCCAAGTTTCACAAAATCAGACATGCAGAAAGTTAACTGACCAACTAGCAATGGCAAGCAGGTGCTTTATATGCCTTCATTCCCTGCACCCAAACCCGTGGTAGGTGCAGCTGACCAATCACAGTACTCTTGATGGGCTCAGATGTGACTTCAGACTCCTTTTCAGCTCAACACTAAGCTAAGTAGTAATGACAGGCATGAAGGTTCCTTTTGCCACCTCTGAATACTCATGCTCTCAACATTCAGATGAGAATCCCAAGGCCCTAATGTTACATATTTTACCCTTATTGCCCCATCCTCCATCAAACATCTGTAGTGAGAGCTATGACTATAAGAAAGTGTTGTTAAAGTAAGTTTCATGGCTGTGTTTGGGTGTGGATTTGGGAATTTTGGGCTGTACTTCTAGCTCTGGGCATCTGGATGGAAGACTCTCTCCACCTAAAACATTTATTGGGTCACTTAATGGTGTGGGGTTTAGACAACATGGATGGACCTAGGAGATATTATGCTAAGCGAAATAATTCAGGCAGAGAAAGACAAAGGCCATGTGATTTCACTCATATGTGGAATATAAAAAACAAAATAAATGAACAAACTAAACAGATACAAACTCACAGGTACAGAGAATAAACTGATGGTTGCCAGGTGGGAGTGGTGTTGGGTGGCTGGGTGAAAAAGGTAAAGGATTAAAAAGCATAAATTGGAAATTACAAAATAGTCATGGGGATATAAATTACAACATAGGGAATATAGTCAATAATATTGTAATGACTGTATGGTGTCAGAGGAGTACTAGACTTATTGGGGGATCACTTCATAAGTTAAATAAATGCTAATCACTATGCTGTGCACCTGAAACTAATATAATAGCAAAAGTCAACTGTAATTTAAAAATAAATATTATAATACACACACACACAAATGTAATCAGTATTAAAGGATAATTTAAAAAGGTAAACTTGTGATTTATACAAATATAAGATAGACACACATAGAAGATTTTGTTTAAGTCTTATTTATGACTGAACACAATTCATACTTGTGGTCAACCCTCAGGTGGGCTGACTCTGAGGATCAGTCCCAACCACAGTGTAAGGGCTACTGTGAGGTTGTTCATAACATGATGCAGAATTCACCTCAGCAGTGTTTGGTAAAATGTTAATACTTATTCAAGGGAGAATCCAAAAAAACAGACACATATATAAGTAATCAAATGAATTTCCTAATAAATGCAAAACTGATCAGTACTCATAAGGAAATAAAATGTAATTTGTGGAATCATCTCATCTTCAATTAATTCCATCCCCAACCAGAAAAAAATTACTTGCCTCTGTAGAGATAAAAATAGTTTGCATTATTATCAGTTTTTTGCAACATACAGAATTGTAAAATAGCCCAAAGAGAGTGAAAAACACAGCTCTTAATCTAATCAGAGGACTCCTAATACCGTGGTAGATAACATCTAAAGGTCTCCTAGAAAACACCTGACTTCATCAAGTACTTTTCCCTTACGATAATAAATTAAAGATGTATATGCATCCTAATTATTTCTGTTGATGACTGAATAAGTGACTGTTTTCAAAACATGGTTATACTTCTTTGAAAATTGATAAAATCTAAGAGATAAGTTCCCATTTTTAGATGGTGAGTTATTAATGAAGAAAGAAAACAAACAAACAAAAACATCCCAGCCCCTATAACAACTACCTAGGATGAAGGGGTGATTGGATAAATCTTGTGCTTTCTTAATTCTAATAAGTTAGTGTTCAACAGTAGAGCACTTCTGTCAGCTCAAATTTTCTCAACTATACTTTGTCTGGTTCTGCTAGGTAACATTAATGTTAATAAATTAGGCCATGTTATAATTGCTCGGGAACATAGTTACCTTCTACTGCAATCATTTTTGAAAAAAATAATCTAACATTAAATTTTATTTGTGAGTGTGCATTATACACATTTCAAGCTGAATAAAATCTTAATAAATACTAAGTAAAACATTATGATTATGACTAGTATGTCTAGTCATATGACTACTATGTGTGAGTCTGTATTACCCAGATGCCACCCCAATTTACTGCTGCATTATGCTACGGGCGAGGTCAGCCAGGAAATGGGCCAGGGCCTTTTAAAAATCCCAGTGTTCAGCCAATTCTATTAGCGCCATGTGTTTTGCTCTTTTCCTCTGTGAGCACACATCAGCTTGGGATAATAGGTCCAAATTTCAAAAAGCTTCATTTGATGTATTTATTTTGGAAATTTAGTTTTTATCCTGAAAAAAAATAATAACATAGTTGCACTTAAATAGCCAGATTCCCCACACCGAACTGAGGCGGGATTATGGAATCAGAAAAGATTCTTCTTGGAGGCTGATTACTGCTTTATATAATGAGTTGTGAAGGAGAATTAAGATTTTCTTCCCATTATCCTGATGATAGAAAATAAGTTTACAGAATTTTAGTTAGGGGACCAAATTTTCCAATTTCTTAAAAGCCTGCCTTAGAGAAGTTAATGCCATGTTCAGTTCACCAAAGTGACTTTATTTCATGTATACATGATTTGGAAATTAAAAACAGGAGCAGGCAGTTTCTAAATGTATTAAGCACGGAAGCAGCAAAATACTTGTTGCTAAATAGGTAATCAGCATTGCAAAATCTGGCTCCTGACATGCACAGAAATTCTATGCCATGGTCAAATAATATCATTGCCCAAACTGAACCTGAAACTGGAAAAGTCGGCATTTGTGCTGCCTGTCACTACCAGAACCAATAAGTAGAGACAATTGAATCTTTATGGGTGTTTATTTAGATGCCAGTCATCTGAAAAGACAGTGGGTTATGTCCCCTCAGAAAGCATCTTAACATCTCATCTCAAGTGGACTTTCTTATAAGAAGAAAGGGTAGGTAAGGGATTTCAAAAAAAGGTTAATTAGAAAAGAGTTGCAGTCCTGTGATTTTCCTAGTACTTCTTTATCTGTTGATCAATAATTCTTCATTGCCTCATGGACTTCCCTCTCTGGAACACAATGGCTCAGACACCATCTCAATTGTTTGCAGATACCCTGGGGCACAAAGGTAGAATTGCTTGCCTCCTGGATTCACTATAGGACATGTATTCCAGTTCATGGAATAACAGCTTTCTACATGCATTAACCACTTAAGTCTATCAACTATGGCTGAAACTAAAATCTTTAACTCTTGAGTTCCCCTATCAAACCCACTGGCATTTTTTTAATTCTTTGGAATTTAAAAGATAGTGTTAAATGATAATTTTTAAAGGTTAAATAATTACTGTCATACAAATATATAATGAACATGTGGAAAATATTTTATTTAAATCATTAACTAATGAAAGAGCCATAACAATTTTATTGGTTTGAGGCAAATTCAAACAGCAGAAATAGCTCATCAAATGACTACAGATAGGTTCACAACTGTCTTTTGGCAGAGAGGGAGAGAGAAATCAGTGGTCTGTCCACTGGACAGAATTTATTTGCATATGGAAAAATAATCTGCAGTTCTTTCTGTCATGTACAACTTCGAAATGGGAAATAATTCAAAGAGAATGAAAAGTGGAAGTATCCCTGATGAGTACACTCAACAGGACACCCACTAACACTTTTTTTGTCCCTTTGATTTTTCATAAATTTTCCTGACAATAGAATCTGTCTATACAGAAAAGGTTAGTTTCATTATGGTGATTTATGATTTCCCTTCTTTAAACATAGTGCTTCTATATTGCTATTGTAATTCACAGTTTTATTGTTAATTTTGTGTGCATGGTTAATTTACAGAACACGGAAAGATAACTAGAATTTATAATCCTTTAAAGAAGAACTCTTCTCTGGCAGGTGGAATTTTAAGATGTTTCTCAAGATTCCTCTGGTATACACACCCTATGTATTAAGTTCACCATGACTGTGGATGGGATTTGTGAATATGATTGCAAAAGGGTTTTGCAGATGTTGCTTTAAAAAAAAAAATCCTCGCCCAATGATATAACCATTGATTTCAGAGAGAGAGGACAGGAGAGAGAGAGAGAAACATCAATGTGAAAGAGAAAAATGAAGCAGTTGCCCCCAAACACAGGATCAAACCCACAACCAAGGTATGTGGGCTGACTGAGGATTGAACCTGCAACATTTTGGTGCATGGGATGACAAACCAACCAACAGAGCAACCTGGCCAGAGACGTTCCTTTTGAGTGAAACATACTGGAGATTATTATGGGTAGGCCTGACTTAATCAGGTTAGCTCTTAAAGGAGACAAGAAGCAACAGATAGGCTTCTGCTGGCCTTGAAGGTGACCACAATGAGTTCAGCAGTTGCAAGAATATGAAGTTTTCCAACATTGTGTGATCTTGAAGGATGCCTAGAGCCTCAAGTGAGAATTCAGCCCTGGCCAACACATTGATTTAAGCCTACTGAGATGGTCATGAGAGAAACCAGCTAATCTGTGACCAGACTCCTGTCCCATGGCTGTTTTCTTTTTCTTTTGTCTTTTGATATATTTCATTGATTATGCTATTACAGTTGTCCCATTTTTGCTCTCCCCTTTATCCCCTCTGCCCTCCACCCCATCCCAAACCCCCCACCTTAGTTTATGTCATGGGTTGCACATAATCAGTTCTTTGGCTTCTCAATTTCCTATACTATTCTTAACCTCCCTCTGTCTATTTTTTTGGTGTGTTTGTTTTGTTTTGTCATTTTCCTGCCACCACTTTCCCCAGTTGCACCCACCCCCACCTCCCACCCTCAATCCTTTCCGCACTTGGCTTTGTCGATGGGTCCTCTATACATGTTCCTTGATGATCCTTCCCCTCCATTTCCTCCTTTATCCTCCTCCCTCCTCCCCTCTGGTTACTGTCAGTTTGTTTTTATTTCATTGTTGCTTGTTACATTTTTCTGGCTTGTTTGTTTTGTCGATTAGGTGCCACTTATAGGTGAGATCATATGGCATCTGTCTTTCATGCCTGGCTTACATCACTTAGCATAGTGCTCTCTAGTTCCATCCATGCTGTCAGGAAGGGTAGTAGCTCTTTCTTCCTTTCTGCTGCATAGTATTCCATTGTGTAAATGTACCATAGTTTTTGATCCACTCATTTACTGTTGGGCACTTAGGTTGCTTCCAATTATTGGCTATTACAAATTGTGCTGCTATGAACATTGGGGTGCATAGGTTCTTTTGAATTGGTGTTTCAGGATTCTTAGGGTATAATCCCAGCAGTGGAATTTCTGGGTCAAAAGGCAGTTCCACTTCTGTTTTTTTGAGGAAATTCCAAACTGTTTTCCACAGTAACTGCACCATCTATATTCCCACCAACAGTGTACTAGGGTTCCCTTTTCTCCACATCCTCACCAGCACATGTTGTTTGTTGATTTGTTTATGATGGCCATTCTGGCTGGTGCGAAGTGGTATCTCATGGTGGCTTTAATTTTCATCTCTCTGATGGCTAGTGATGCTGAGCATCCTTTCCTGTGCCTCTGTGCTCTCTGTATGTCTTCCTTGAAGAAGTGTCTGTTCAGGTCCTTTGCCCATCTTCTAATTGGTTTATTTGTCTTCCTAGAGTGGAGTCATATGAGTTCTTTATATATTTTGGAGATAAAATTCTTGTCTGAGGTATCATTGGCAAATATATTTTCACATGCAGTTGGTTCCCTTTTCATTTTGCTGATGTTTTGTTTAGCCATGCAGAAGCTTCTTATTTTGATGAAGTCCCATTTGTTTATTCTTTCCTTTATGTCCCTTGATCTAGGACTATTTTGCTGCATGGAATATCTGAAATTTTCCTGCCTATGTTCTCCTCTAGGACTTTTATGGTGTTGTGAGTTATATTTACATCTTTCATCCATCTTGAGTTTATTTTTGTGGGTGGTATAAGTTCGTGGTTGAATTTCATTTTTTTTTTTTTGCATGTAGCTGTCCAGATCTCCTGTTTTCTTAAGCTGCTAAATTTGTGGTATTTTGGTACACAGTAGTAGAAAACAAATACACTTATCCTTTTCTCTAAGATTTCTCCCCCCTCAATTTAAAAAATCGATATAGATAAATAAATAATAAGCAAATAAAAAAAACAAGGAAAAAACACAAATAATTTGAGGTCTTGGTTAGGATAACTTCATGTTGAATAAGAGTTGACCCTCATCCAATTAAATACAGATAAGAATCTTCAGAGTAATGTGTATGCTATTCTTTTTGTTTTTGTGATAGTAAAAGGAATCCAGGTTTATTTTAGAAATTTGGAAACCACAGATAGGCTCAATAAAACATTTCATATCAGTTTTGTCTCTATGCATATTTTTATGCACCATGATTTTCCTTGCCTACCATTGATCTGTAGTTCCTAGAATGGTGCCTGATATGTAGTAGGTACTAAAATATTTGCTGAGCATAGAAAATATAGGATAATAGAAAAAAATTCTGGTTTTTATTACTATTTATGGATATTTTAGAATCCTAATCTTTATGACTTCCTCTAGCTTAAACATGGTTAACATAATTCCTAAAAAAGTAGTTAGCAATGAACTTCACAGTACACTATGTACAATAGAATGTCTAAGAAAAACTTATGCAAGTCTGTAGGTTCAGCTTCCTGTTCATTGTGACCTCTTTCCCTTCCCTTTCTGGTAAATGGGCTTTTATCTCTTATATCATAAAAAAAAAAAAAACCTACTTCAATAAGCTATAAGTCATATATTATATAATTTATTTATGAAAAGTTACAATTCAGTAGATTTTAGTATATGGTAGAGTTGTGCAGCCATCATTATAATTTGGTATATTTTCTAATTAAATAAGAATAGCATTTATTTACTGTTAGTGTGGGTAGGCTCCTAGTATACTTGTGAATCCACTATCATGACTGGAAACAGCTGATTTCTCTTTACTGAAAATTTAGTTTTTTCTATGGCATTAGTATATTTAATATAAGTTGAAATTGTTTTCCTTAAAATGTATATGGTACTTACAAATGGAATATTATTAGGCAACAAAAAGAAATGATGTACTAATACATGCTACAATATAAATGAACCTTGAAAACACAATGCTAAGTGAAAGAAGTCAGCCACGAAACTATGTATATATTTCCATTTAACCATTTACATGAATTGTCCAGATAGGAAAATCCTTAGAGACAGAAGGTTGATTAGTGGTTACAGGAAACTGGGGAGGGGTAAATGAGGAGTGACTGCTAATGAGCACAGGGTTTTTTCTGGGGGTGATGAAAATGTCCTTTTTTAAAAAGCATATATTATTGATTATGCTATTACAGTTGTCCCATTTTTTCTCCCCTTTATTTCCCTCCACCCTGCACACCACCCTTAGTTCCCCCCTTAGTTCATGTCCATGGGTTGTGCATATAAATTCTTTGGCTTCTCCATTTCCTACGCTATTATTAACCTCCTCCTTTCTATTTTGTGCCTATCACTTATGCTTCTTATTCCCTGTTCCTTTTCCCCCATTCTCCACCCTCCCCCTCCCCACTGATAACCTTCCATGTGATCTCCATTTCTGTGATTCTGTTCAAATTCTAGTTGTTTGCTTAGTTTTTTTTTTGTTCATTTGTTTTTAAGGTTCAGTTGTTGATAGTTGGGAGTTTGTGGTCATTTTACTGTTCATAGTTTGGATCATCTTCTTTTTCTTAGATAAGTCCCTTTAGCATTTCATGTAAGAAGGGTTTGGTGATGATGAACTCCTTTAACTTTACTGTATCTGGGAAGCACTTTATCTGCCCTTCCATTCTAAATGATAGCTTTGCTTGAAAGCATAATCTTGGATGTAGGCCTTTTCCTTTCATTAATTTGAATACTTCTTTCCAACCCCATCTTGCTTGTAAGGTTTCTCTTGAGAAATCAGCTGATAGTCTTCTGGGAACTCCTTTATAGGTAATTGTCTCCTTTCTCTTGCTGCTTTTAAGATTCTCTCCTTATCTTTAATCCTGGGTAATGTAATGATGATGTGCCTTGGTGTGTGCTTCCTTGGGTCCAACTTCTTTGGGCCTCTCTGAGCTTCCTGGACTTCCTGGAAGTCTACTTCCTTTGCCGGATTGGGGAAGTTCTCCTTCCTTACTTTTTCAAATAAGTTTTCTATGTCTTGCTCTTCCTCTCCTCCTTCTAACACCCCTGCGATTTGGATGTTGGAATGTTTAAAGTTGTTCCAGAGGTTCCAAAGCCTCTCTTCATTTTCTGAAATCCTGGTTCAAGCACACTTGAACCCTGGGTTGCATGGTCTCTCTCACTCTCGAGTTGTTCCTCTTGGTTTTTTTGCACACAAATGTGGGACCACCCCATCTGCCAGCCGCTGCCTTGCCACGTGTGCTCTCCACCCCTGCTGCCCATCTCTGCCCCTCCTACTTGCCTGAATGAATGTTTCTTCTTTAACTCCTTGGTTGTCAGACTTCCATACGGTTCGATTTTCTGGCAGTTTTGGTTGTTTTTTTGTTTTTAAATTTGCTGTTGCCCTTCATTTTGTTGTGCAAGGAGACAAAGTGTATCTACCTATGCCTCCATCTTAGCTAGAGGTCAAAACTATCCTTTAATTAAATTATGGTGATGATTGGATGATTGTACAACGTTGTGAATATATTGACTGAATTGTATAATTAAATGGTAGAATTTTATGCATATATACACACACACACACACACACATATACATATATAATATCTCATTACAGCTGTTAAAATATATATGGACCTTGTATGGCTTAGTGGGCTGAGTGACAGCCCATGAGCTGAAGGGCAACTACATTGATTCCTGGTCAGGGCACATGCGTGGGCTGTGGGCCAGGTCCCCAGTTAGGGGCATGTGAAAGGCAACTGATAAATGTTTCTCTCACACATTGAAGTTTCCCTCCCTCTGTTCCTCCCTCCCTTACTCTGTCTCTAATAATAAATAAATAAAATCTTAAAGAAAACATATATGGGTGGGTAGGAATTTCACTATATCTAATTGAACACAATAGAAACTAATGATCATAAAGGACAATTTTTTTAAAAAGTTAGGTGTATAGCTATATTTCAACATTGACCAAATCACAAAAATGATATTGTTTCTTTTGTTTATTTTAAAAAATTTATATGAAAATGTGATTGTTGGTGATTTTCTTTAAATATTTAAGTCAGAAATAATATGACTTCTATAAAACTTCTTCCCCAAAATGGAAGGGAGGGTCCTCTTCCCAACTCATTCTATGAGACCAGTATTACTGTAATACCAAAACCAAACATTATATTACAAAGAAAGAAAACTATTGACCAATATCCCTCAGAAACCTAGAGGCAAAAATTTTAAATAAAACTTTGGCAAACTGAACCCAACAATAATGTGTAAAAAGGATAATACATCACAACAAAGTTGGGCTTATGCCAGGAATACAGAGTTGATTTAACTTTAAAAAACAATCTATATAATTTATCATTACTAACAAATTAATACACACATAAACATATTGTGATCTCGATAGATACATAAAAATAATTTGACCTAATTCAACTTCCATTCCTCATTAAATCTCTCAACAAAACAGACACCAAAGAAACTTTCTCAACCAGATAAAGAACAACTGTGAAAAGCATGCAGGTAGCATCATATTTAATGGTGAATGCCTGAATGATTTCTCCATAATACCAAGAATAAGACAAGAGTGTCTGCTCTCATCCCTTTCTATTAACATTGTACTAGAGATTCTGGCCAATACAATCAGGGAAAAATAGAAAGAAAAATAAACAAATAAAAGTCATCCATATTGGAAAGATAAGGGTAAAAATGTCTTTATTCATAGACAACATGAAAATCTATGTAGAAAATCTGATGGAATCCACAAAAGAGTTACTAGAACTAATGCATGAGTTTATTGGATTGCAGGTTAAAAGATCAATATACAAAAATCAATTGTATTTTTATATATTAACAATGAACCATCAAGAATCAAAATATACAAATAGATCACTGGAATAGAATAGAGTCCAAAGATAAACTCACACATATGGAGAACTCATTTTTGATAGAAGTGCAAAGGCAATTCGGTGGAGAAAAGATTGTTTTTAAATAAATGATGCTCCTGGAAAAAGTAGTTATCCACATACAGAAAAAAAAAATCCTTCTGTCCATCTAAACCTCACATCACACATAAAATTTACCTAAAAATGGACCATAGACCTGAATATAAACAGAAAACTATAAAGCTTCTAGAACAAAACACAGGAGAAAATCTCTGTGACCATTGATTAAGGAATAATCTCCTAGACATAACACCATAAACACAACCCATAAAAAATAACAAAACTTCATGGAAAATAAAACTTTTGTTGTTCAAAGACACTGTTGAGACTGAAAAGATAAGCTAAAATCTGGGAGAAAATATTTACAAAACACGTTTCTCATAAAACACTTGTATCTAGGACATATAAAGTACACACAAAACAATAATAAATTATAAACTCAATTTTAAAAAGCAAAATATTTGAGTGGACATTTAACCAAAGAATATACAAATACTCACAAAAATGATTAATATCATTAGTCATAAGGGTATTGCATATTAAAACCAGGATGATATACCACTAAGCACCTATTAAAATGTCATGTATTGTCAAGGATGTGAAAGAACTAGAATTATCATAACCCTACTGGTGGGAATGTCAAATGGTACAGCCACTTGCAAATGAGCTTGGCAGATTCTTAAAAAGTTAAAGGCACAGCTACCATATGATCCATCAGCTCTCTCTAGGTATTTACCCATGGAAAAAAAAGCATATGTCCATATAAAGAAATTGTACATGCATGTTTACAGCATCTTGTGTAGTAACCAAAAAGTGGAAACAGCCCATTCATTAACAGGTGAATGGATAAACAAATTGGTGTATGTATATACCATGGAATACTAATTAATAAAGAGGAATGAACTGTTGGCACAACATAGATGAATCTCAAAATACTTTTGCTGAGGGAAAGAAGCCAGCCCCAAAAGAACACATTTTCAATATAACATTTATACAAATCTTAAGAAATACAAACTAATCTGTGTTGATAGAAAGTGGATCAATTGTTGCTTGGAAAAGGAGAGAATAGAGAGGAGTGGGAGACAGTGACTACCAAGACACAAGAGAAAATTTTGGGGTGATGGATATGTTCACCATTTTGATTATGGGGGTGGTTTCACATGTGTATAATATGTCAACACTTAACAAATTGTGTACTTTAAGGATGTACAGTTTATTTTCGGTCATTTTCTTCAGTAAAGTTGTTTTTAAAAACATAAATAAGCAAAAAGAAAAAAGTGTGATTATCTTCACTCTTATTGGCACCTGCAACAATAATAATTTTACTTTAAAATGATCTATTTGATCACATGCCAAAGTGATGTTTTCCTACTTCCTTCATAACTGAACATATAGAAGAATCTGTAAAGTAAGGAACTTTAAAAAGAACTACAGGCCTTAAAGAATTTTAAGCTGATATATTCCATGTGCCAATGATGATATAAATGTAGTAAACTAAGCAAAATATTCCTATTCATGAGGTCTTAAAACTAAAGTTCTTGTCAGAATACACATACATGATGTCAATACAAAACCCTTCCCTCATTTATGAAGTTATTTTGATATATAACAATCTATTTTCCCATCAGTCATTTTAACTAAGCCCTCTTGGTGTGGTAACTTTTCTCTGAGATTAAGGAAAACATCCCATGGCTATATTTCTTACTAGCAAAGAATTATGACAACAAATGGGTAATTCAAAAATATATTTTACTCAATAAATGAACACCAAATTAGTAGGGTTTAATATGGATGCTTATCTTCGACTTTTTTCTTTGTGGTTCTAACATTCTCAATGTAAAGATTAGCATTTTAGTCATGATTCTACTTCAGGCTAATTAGGTTACAGAATTCATGATTCATCATCCTCTCAATTATCATAGTGTGCCAGTAGTGATTATATTGCAGAAGCAACCAGTGGTATAGTCTTTACAGTATTCAGTAGATTACCAAGGGGGACTCTCTAATTTCTTAGGTAGGGAATATTTATGAGCATTTGTCACTGGGAGACCTGAAATATGGTATTTTGGAAAGGTATGGATAATTGTTCTTCAATTTAGATTTATGATTTCCTATGTATTTGAGGGTTATATAAATAAATTACCCATGTTTAAAATCTAGAAAATAGAAAGATAGAAGATACTTGATATGATCATGTGTTTATGAATTTATCAATACACTTTAATTTGTGATGTACTTTTTGTATCCAGATATATTCACTGAAAACTTTGTTCTGAAAGACCAGGAAACTTGGGCCAAGACAGAAGGAAACAATTCCTTGTATATTTCCCCAATTACACTTTGAATCGTTTCAGTATAAAAATTATGGGGGATCATACTTTGCTCTTAAATATAAACATTAAGTCTGTGCTGTTCTCATAGCACTAATAAATCAAGTAAATTTCTATCTTTTTGCATTCTGAATTATTCAAGCAATATCAAAGCTTTTTGTTCCTTCAGCTTTTCTAGAAAAGTTTGGCTGTGCAGACCTGTCCAGATTGCTGTGGACTGAAGAGTTAATATAGACTATCGTTTCTATAAATTTGATGTTGATGAAGTATAGGAGAAAGAAAAAGCAAGATCCTCGATATGAAAGTATTAGTAAGTAAAGATTTGGGATAGAGAAAACGCAGACGGGGGGAGAGATTGAAAATAGATTTAGCAACAGCTGGTTGAGCTGCATCCCCCCAAATTCAAAAAGTAAGATCAAAACTGTAGCAGATTTATACACAAGATTGAGTTATAAGTAAATATGGCTCACCTCCTCACCCAAACACAGCAAAAATTACAACTAAACTACAAAACAATTATCATTCAGAATCATCAGAATATTGAGCTGTATGGAAGCCTGACAATCAAGGAATTAAAGAAGTCACATTCACTCAGATGGGTAGAAGGGGCAGAGATGCAGAGATACATGGAGAGGGGCAGAGACTCAGAGGCATGGAATGGGTGGTCCCACAACCATGTATGGTGGATAAAAATCAGGAGAGGTACATTGGTAGCGAGGGATCACAACCTCACACCAGACCACCCAGCCCAGGGTTCCAGTACGAGGAAGGTAAGTCCCCATAACTTCTGGCTGTAAAAAACAGTAAGGGTTGGGATGGAAGAAGAAACCATGGGATTCTCAGAAGTCTCCTCTTAAAGGGCCCACAATGTAGGAGTTAAACAGACTCACTCCCGCTGGTCTCCAGCATGGTAACAGCAGCTGGAAGGGCACCAGTGGCATACAGGGAGAAACTGAAATATCAGGCATCAAGATGAGTACCAGGGGACAGCTTCCTCCTAGGTAAAACTCTAGAGGCCAGGCAGTGGCACTGTCCCCTCTCTGAGACCTCCCCTACAGAGAGTCATGGAGTATCAACACCATATCGGAGACTCCATCAACCTTATTCACATGGGTTACTGTGCCCTGGTGATTACCTAAGACCCTGCCCCTCCCAACTTACTGGTACCCTTTTCTACAACGGCTACACTACTAAGACAAGGAGTCAAACCAGCTCCACCTAATACACAGAAATAAACACAGGGAGGCAGTCAAAATGAGGAGACAAAGAAATATGGTCAAAATGAAAAAACAGACCAAAATTCCAGAAAAATAATTAAACAAAATGGAGGTAAGGAACCTATCAGATGCAGAGTTCAAAACATTGGTTATAAGGATGTTCAAGGAACTCAGTGGGTACTTCAACAGCATAAAAATTACTCAGGCAGAAATAAAGCTTACACTAACTGAAATCCAAAAAAGTTTACAGGGAACCAAAAGTTGAGTGGATGAAGTCAAGAATCAAATAAATGATATGGAACACAAGGAAGCAAAAAACATTCAATCAAAACACCAAGAAGAAAAAAAAAAGAATCCAGGATTTCCTGCCAAGAGGGAGGAATAGGTAGACATGCTTTGCTTCCACACTCAACCAAAGGAAGGATAACAACCAATTTAAAAACAAAAACAACCAGAACTGCCAGAAAATTGTATGGAAGTCTGACAACCAAGGAGTTAAAGAATAAACATTCATCCAGACTGGTAGGAGGGTTGGAGATGGGCAACTGGGGTGGAGACAGGGAGCAATGGTGGAAAGGATGTGTGGCAAGGCAGTGGCTGGTCGACCAGGTGGTCCCACATTCACATGCAGATAAACCAGAAGAAACAACTGGGGAGCTAGACAGACCATGCAACCCAGGGTTTCAGCATGGGGAAATAAATCCTCAAAACCTCTGTCTGTAAAAACCTGTGGGGGTTGCAGTGGTGGAAGAAACTCCCAGTCCCACAGGAGAGTCCATTGTAGGGACCTACAGGATTCTAGAATGTACACAAACCCACCCACCTGGGAATCAGCACCAAAAGGGACCAATTCCCTTGTGGGTAGAGGGGGAAATGACTGAAAGTGGAGCTAGAGCTGAGCAAGTGACACTGTCCCCTCTCTGACCCCTCCCCTGCATACAGCACCACAACACTGTGAAGTGAGTTGCCCCACCCTGGCAAATACCTAAGAGTCCGCCACTTACAGTATAACAGGTGTGCCAAGACGAAGAAATATGGTCCAAATGAACAAACAGATCAAAACTCTAGAAAAAAACTAAGTGTCAAGGAATTAGCCAACCTATCAGATGCAGAGTTCAAAACACTGTTAATCGGGATGCTCACAGAAATCACTTGTATGCATGCAAAGTAAAAGAAGGAGTGAAGACTATACAAAGTGAAACAAAGAAAAATATACAGGGAACCAACAATGAAGGGAAGGAAAATCGGACTCAGATCAATGATTTGGAACAGAAGGAAGAAATAAACATTCAACCAGAATAGAATGAAGAAACAAGAATTCAAAAAAATGAGGAGAGGCTTAGGAACCTCTGGGATGACTTTAAACGCTCCAACATATGGATCATAGGGGTCCCAGAAGGAGAAGAGGAACAGCAAGACATTGAAACCTTATTTGAAAACATAATGAAGGAGAACTTCCCCAATCTGGTGAAGGAAATAGACATACAAGTCCAGGAAGCACAGAGAATCCCCAACAAAATGGATGCAAAGAGGATCACCCCAAGACACATCATAAGTAAAATGACAAAGCCTGAAGACATAGAGAGAATCCTAAAAGTAGGAAGAGAAAAGCAGATGGTTACCTACAGGGGAGTTCCCAGTAGACTGTCAGCTGATTTCTCAAAAGAAACTTTATAGGCCAGAAGGGATTGGCAAGAAGTATTCAAAGAAATGAAAAGCAAGGACCTACAGACTAAATTACTCTATCCAGCAAAGCTCTCATTTAGAATCGAAGGGCAGATAAAGCGCTTCCCAGACAAGGCAAAACTAAAGGTGTTCATCATCACCAAGCCATTATTACATGAAATGTTAATGGGGGTTATTTAAGAAAAAGAAAATCCAAACTATGAACATTAAAATGGCACTAAATTCACAACTATTAACAATTGAAACTAAAAAGCAAAATAAACAAACAAGCAGAACCAAAACAGAATCATAGATATGGAGATCATTTGGATGGATATCTACTGGGAGGGGGATAGGAGAGAAAGGGGGATAAGGTTCAGGGATTAAGAAGTACCAAAAAGTAGGAACAGACTAAATGGGGGATGTTAAGAACAGTATAGGGAATGAAGTAACCAAAGAACTATGCATGACCCATGGACATGAACTAAAGGGGGGATTGCTGGAGGGCATGGGGTTCGGGTGGAGGGGGCAAAGGGGGAATAATTGGGACAACTGTAATAGCTTAATCAATAAAATATAGTTTTAAAAAATTGTGGCATACTTACTTTGGAAAGAAATACAAACGCCCCTTCCTCAGATAGGAGGCAAGGAAAAGATCGAGTTATAACAATACTGTAAATAGGCCCACTCAGCTCTCATCTCAACAGATTCCTGCTGAAATCTTTCTCTTCCTTGGAGCTAGGGCTCTGCATGTAATAAGTCCTGGAAGAAGGAAGTGAGCAATGTGCAGTTGTGGCCACAGGTAGGGAGACTGGACTACTGTCAAATATGCTGGACTATAGCAAGGAATGCAAGATACTTACCCAATGTCCATTTTCTTTTCTTTTTCCTTTTCCTTTTTCTTTTTTTCTTTCCCTTCCTTCCTTCCTTCCTTCTTTCCTTCCTTTCTTTTACTAACAGAGCCACACCTTTTGGGGTGTATTTACCAACCTCACTGGTAGATACTCATGGCTATATTTTAGACTTGTGGTCAAAGGTATGAAGGAGAAATTGTTAGTTATAACTTCTGAGGATGCTTCTTAAAAGAGATGGGTGAGCTGACAGACAACAAAGCCATACCTTAAGGTTAGTGGTGAGTAATACCAGTCCTGGACTGGCCACCCCTGGATTTCTACACAAGAAAAAGTAAACCCCCAATTTGTTTGTGCCACTGAATTGGCATGAATTATCTCATTGAAATTTTATAATAACCTTATGAGATAGGTATTATAATTACTCCAATTTTGCAAATGAGGAAACTACAGTTCATCGTTGGTAACTCATTTGCCCAAGATCACCGAACTAGTAAGTGGCACAGCTGGACTGCGAGCTTAGGTGTGTTAGATTCCAGACAGTATGTTTTCATAAGTGCACTTTACACTGTCCCCCTAATATATCCTATGCTGTTTTCAGAGACATAGTTCTTATGCTCTTCTTCATTAACAGTTTGTTTAGCATGTAGCTGAAGGTGCCACTTCATTTATTTAGCAGTGAAGAGGAAAAACATTGAGAACACAGTATGAAAAAGACTCAAGAAAATAGGAAATAGCTGAGCTGAGGCAAGGGAAGATGTCCCCTCCATTCCATAGAATTCACCTGGAAATTCTAAGCAAGTAGCAAATGTAATGAGTTGTGTTTCACCAGGAAGTTGTGTTGTAATAAAACAAAGACACATTCTTTTCTTGAAGAATTGTGTTTTTGCTGATGTAGTCTTTTGAAAGGTGTGTCATCTTCAGGAGGCTCCCAGTGATATGGTAGATCAATACTTGAGACTTTCTTCACGGATCATGATCTGATGCAGGATGCTCTGGGCAAACTCGGAAGAAGCTTTAAACTACCTCTTGAAAAGTTCAAGCGGATTTTCCTTTCTATGTTTGTGAGTTTCTCAAGATTTAAAAAAAGTAAAAATGGTTTGTTTCAACATCAATCAATGGTGATTATTCCATAGACAATACCATTTCAGATGCCTTATAGGTCAAGTCTTTCAAAATGATGCATAAGGTAAGTCCAATTGCAGTTTAAGGCAGATTAATGAGAAGTCAGAAGTGAGTACCTGTGCTTCAGCCACCTGCCACTTGGCCAACTGCAATTAGGGACAAAAGGGAAAATAAAATGTAATTAGAAAAAGACAACTATCTTCCCTTTACTGGATATTCTTAAAGTTACTATCTGTTGACCTCTACATACACATTTTTTACTCAAATACCCTGTCTTTCTCTTAATAGAGAATTAACCAGGGTTAATAATAATAATACTGAAAGTAATAGCAGCAAATATTTATATACAACAAATGTCATTTTAATTAATCCTCACAACTATTAATATCCTCATTTCACAGATGAAGAAACTGAATGACTGAGAGGTTAAGAGTATTAACCAGAGTCATATGGCTAATAACTGGTGTGACTGGGATTATGAATTCACGCAGTCTGGTTCCAAAGTCCACACACTTAACTACACATTCTAAGAGGACAATTTTTCAGAAGAAATTCATGATAAAGAATAAGAAGAGCATTTGATAAAATAGTAAAGTCTAGAATAGGTTGAGACTGATAAATAGTAGTTCACATGTAACAATGCAGAGAGAGAGAGAGAGAGAGAGAGAGAGCGAGAGAGAGAGAGAGAGAGAAACATGATTACAGAATCCTTGGGGAGAAAAAAAAACACTAGACAAAAAACAGACTAGTATCAGGGTGTTTATTGAACAAGATTGAACTTTGTATCTTTTCTTTTCTTTTTAAAAAATATTTATTTATTTTTAGAGAGAGGGGAAGGAAAGGAGAAAGAGAGGGAGAGAAACATCAACGTGTGGTTGCCTTTCACGCACCCCCAACTGAACCTGGCCTGCAACCCAGGCATATGCCCTGACTGAGAATCCAACTGGTGATCCTTTGGTTCACAAGTCGTCACTCAATCCACAGAACCACACCAGCCAGGGCTCTTTTCTAATGATCTGTAATGGTCTAAATGTTTTATAGCTGTAGTGTACTTACTGGCACTGCTTATAAAATTATAGAATTTTATATTTAATTATAGCTATTACCTTTTTGGTAATATAAAAAATATTTTTTAAAGCAGAAAGATGCCCTTATAGTCTCATAGCCATTTCAACTATTAATTGACTATTAATAGAGTAATTTATATGATGTTATTATCTACCTGCATCCCCCTGGAAAAATTGTTAAAATCCCTCTAGGACTTAATTTATTTTTCTGTAAAGTGAAGAGTTACAGTAGGTTAATTATTTATGTAACTTTTAGCTTAAAAACATTGCCTGTTTTTTATCTGTTAAGTGCTTAAGAGTGAGTCAACCAATATGCATATGGGAAAAAAACACTTAAAGTGTAATTTAGAGAAAAATAGAAATGCAATGAGAAAAACTGGAAAGAGTTAGAAGTGCACACACTTACCTGTACTGTTCATTTGGCAATTGTGTATTCATCACTTTATGGCATTACTCCTACCATTATTTGAATGATGTAGTAAAAAATTAGTTTTGTTATATTCATTTAATTTATTCAACAAATAATTATTGAACACTTACTAGTGCCAGGAACTGTTCTACACACTGGACATACTGGGTTAAAATTAAGTGCTTTTGGTTTTGCCAAGTATATTAAGGTTACGTTTAAGATAAAGACTGCCTTAAGGGTTCTATAATTGCATTGAATGATGCTTAGCACATGGTAGATCCTCAATTAATTGTTTTGACTCAGTTTTAGCTTCCTGCATAGACAAAACCTGATCTTTGTCCTAGAGACCTATTTTCCCTAAAAATAAGTACATCTATATGATTGTTAATTGAAAACTTTGCAACACACACGATGAAATTTCAGACACACCCTACTTTAGCTCTCTGCT